>CABEEJ010000265.1:311805-324861 GCA_901482245.1 Timema douglasi
GCTCCCACACACACACACACACACACACACACACACACACACACACACACACTTCCGGTCTATCAGTACCTTATTTCGAGAAAAAAAATAGCCTAACTATTTTCGAATTTTTTAAATTGGATTGAATACAAGATAAGAAAAAATTACACTTTTTCTCTGATGTACATCCAACTTTGATGACGGCAGAATGAGTACTGTGCGTCATTTACCCGTAGTGTGTGTATTGATTTGTCCAGTTACGCTAAGGCAACGCAGCAACACCCCTCGTTAAAAAAAAATGGACGTGTGCACCGGGCCTTGACGGCCTTGCAGCGGAACGGCTTCACCGTCAGCATAGCCCGAGCCTAAACAAATTTATGTATGTTGATTGCCATACGGGACATCGGTGACCTTGGGTGCCTCATACCAACCTAGTCATTATAGCAAATCTTACAATCATTTCATAGTGGCAAGCTATTTCAAAGTCACCCTGTATATATATATATATATTCTTTTATATACATGATGTATCGATTTATTTGGGCAGTAACTAAGGTGTGGACTGTGGATAGTAGACCTCTTAACAGCACAAAAAGTTGATACACACCTGTTCGTGTAGCTGGAACCCTGTCTGTGTACCAGCAATGATACGTTACTTACAAGAGGTGCAACAGGGCTGTATCTAGTAGGGATATTAACAATTACAGCAGAATCTTTGAAGGCCTAATCTCGGAAATCAATGAACATGGGATGTACGTTAATAAGGATTTTTTTGTGTTGTTTTGAGGTCTACTATCCACATCCCAGTTACTTCCCACAAATATCAATACACCGTATATGCATATATACTCTATTATATTAGATTATATGTATATATACTCAATATATAATTATATAAACTAGTTTATTAGATTATATACATGTACTCTAATATATTAAAGTTGGGTCCAATCCACTAATTTACGAATACGAATCTCCCATTTACCTTTGAATCCCGAATCTTGAATACAAATTCGAATCTTGGAATAAATTATGCACACAAGAGGAAATTTAAGGATAATAAAATAATAGAAAATATAAATGGCAAATAAAAGTTAACATTATTTTTTTAAATCCATTCATTATAACATTCATACATTCAGTTAAGTGTAAAATTACGGGTCATGGGGCCTGATTGTTGAGTTTATCCTCTAATTATAATTGGTCATGAACCACCAATAAGTGTTTCTTAGAGCTTTAAAACAAACTTAACATGAAACACTGAAAAAAAAATTAGAATGAGATAATCGAATCCGATATTGTCTCGAATCCTCAAATCTAGAATATATTTAATTATTCGAAGGATTCGAGGATTTGAGTGCCCATCCCTAATATATATAATAATGTTTGATTTTTTAAATCTCCCAATTAAAAGAGATGTACTGTACAGTACATTGTGATTAATTTATAGATTGCAATTTTATAAGCTTTAACAGTAATTATTACTAACGATAGTTTTACTTATGCTATTTTAAAAGTATTAAACCCTACTTCGGTGGCCACATGGTCTAAGGCGCTACTCTTGCAGTAGACTAGGCTGCGGAAGACGGGGGGATCAAGGTTCGAATCTCAGTTGGGTGTACTAAGGATGGTTTTTCCAAAATGGTTTTTTACTTTCTCTCCACGCAAATGTGGGTACAAAAACATTTAATATAAACATAGCCTTCCTCATCCCTAAAATCTATCGTAACTAATACATAAGTGTGTAACCCGAACGTGTAGTAAGCCAAGGTGCTATAAAAAAATTATACATATATATAAAGTTAAGAAAACCAATGTATTTGCAACTTACTTTTTACTTGTCCAATCAAGATTTTGAAAGTTTCCACTAGGACATCTTATTGATTGTAAAAATATTATAAATGCTATTGCAAATAAACCTTCAAACACATTGTAGCCCAAGATGTATCTAGCCCTAGGTTTGAATGTTGACAAAACAAATCCAGATATTATAAGACCGCTAACTGTGCTTATCAAATATGGCAACGCTGAAATAAAAAATAACATATCTACTTTAGTTAATAATAACATCAAATTAATACTAGTCACTCTATCATTGGAATTAACGAATGAAAATTTAATTGTAATGGATACCACTTTATTAAAATAAATAAAAATAGTTTTTTTTTTTATAAATATGATGTTTTCTAGAGATTATTCAAACACTATATATACCACTTAACAATATCAAATAAACAGGAAAGTATTCATTTTGATGGTACACTGATATTAATGAAAGACTGTGAGCTCTATATTATAATATATAGCCAGAGGAACAAGCACACACACACACACACACACACACACACACACACACACACACACACACACACCACTTGCAAGGCCGCCCTTAGTATAAGTGGGGCCCTCAACAAACTTCGTTCACGGGGCCCCCATGCAAGCAATAATTCATGCTAGAAGCCGTGTATTTATACGTATAAGGGTTGATTTCTCCCCAAATATTCGTTCGATTTTCTTCCCAACGAACTAAATCCAACCCGCGTTTGGTGAACGCATGGATTAACGCGCTACTCTCGTAGTAAATTATAACCTTTTAGAAAACATTCTAAAATAATTGTTGAATGTAAGGAGTGGCTATAATGAAAGTTAAGACTTAGATAATTATAAAACTAATCTATAAATTAAGCAGTTAATAAAGTGGTTAATGTATTACGTGAAATTGACAAGCATTAAAATGTACAATTTAATTATAATGTTCATAAAGAAACATAGTGTATAATATAACCATTAGATAAAATTATAATGCATCATGCACTTATAATGCATACTGCCGATGACGGGGATATCAAGGTTCAAATCTTGGTCGGATGTACTGAGGGTGGTATTTCCAAAATAAATTTCCAATCTCCCTACGCACAAATGCGGGTACACTTCCTCTAAATATAACTTTCCTAATCCCTAAAACCTTTTATTGTATAACGAGTAGTAAGACGCGGTGCTAAGAAAAAAAGAAGTTGATCCTTATAAAGATAATATAAAGAACATCTGTGCCAAGTTTGAATTGAATAGATTAATGCGCTCAAAAGTTAGTGTTAGACATATCCACCACAGACAAACAAATGCAAATCGCTGGAGTTAAAACGGAGAAATTTTGTTCAATAAATCAATCCAAATGATTATGTTTTCGTTTGTTTTTATACTCTGACAATATTTTCTAAATTTCCTCTAGAAGAAGCCTTCGTTATGAGTGGGCAAAAAAGATTTCACCCCAATTTGTTTTCTCCTCTGTCCCCTAAGCAAGCGTGGGGGCCCCAAATCGCGGGGATCTGTGAGGATGCACCGTTTGCACACTCCTAAGGGGGGCATGAAACTGAGGAGACAGTTATATATATATTATCATCGTAGTTATTATGACGCAAACGTGCTTCTGGTATATAAAACTGTAATTTTTTAAAAAAATTGTGAAGTTTTTAATCATTTTGATGGTTAAATATTTACGTATATTAAAGTAAATTTGATTCACATTAACAATAGTATAGCTATTAATATATTAAAATGTAGATGTTTACCATGCTGTTTACGTTCTACTAAGACTTTCAAGTATACGGATTTGGTGTTTCATTAATATTATTCTTATATTCAAAATAATACAAATTAAACATAATAACAGCTCAATAATTGGTATAAATAAGAAAAAATTGGTATATTGGATGATGAACCTTTTATAAAATTGTAATTAATTTATTGGAAGATAAAAACTGCTATTTTGCACCTTATTATCTAAGGTGACAATTGAAAAGGGTAAAACTCAATGTAAATGCATATTTACACTTGAGTTCAGTCAGTATTATGTCTTATTTTTGCTCTTTAGTTCCGGGGTTTGACACTCAGTAGAGGATAACAATATATATATATATATATATATATATATATAAATAATTGAAGTAGGTAGTTACTTTTACCTAACATGGTATATTAATACCGTTTGGTAATTGTATTGTAATTAATAATATAATCAAGCATTCAATAACACCAATACGTGTGGTAATCATACAAAAAAGAAAATACTTTACCAAGTGTCTCGACTATTACAGGCACTGGTACATTAAATTGCGCTTCCATATATTTAAAGTTGAAAGAACTCATTCCAGAGCCATACAGCATCGTGCAAATAGTTGACAAGTAGTTGTAAAGTAATATTTTGTTTTTGGCCATACGTTTCAATGTGGATAGGAAACCTTGAAAATATAAGCACAATTATATATAAAATAACAGTAGGTCAATAGTTCTCGGTTATTAATATATATTACATGGGATGTCATAATTATTTATTTGATTACTTGAATGAACAAATGAGTTCATGTAAATACCCAAGTGGAAAAACACCTGATCTGGCCATAGCTGAGATTCACCAGATCTGGTCCGATCTGAGAATCCAAGACTCAGTCAGTCCTGAGAATCCCAGATATGGAAAATCTCAAAAATTTACATAGCTGGGCAAACTCATATCTGGACAGATCTGACCAATTTCATAAATGTATATATCTGGCCAAACTCAGATCTGGATAGATATGGCCAATCTAATAACCGTAAATATCTGGCCAAACCTAGATCTGGAATTCTCAGATTTAGATACTCAGTTCTTATTAGTAAATTTAATACAAATTACTCTAATTATGTGTGGCCTATAAATTACATTTTCAATACAGGTGATATATCGTTGTTACAAATAACAAGAAAATAGTTTAAAAAAAAATATATATACAATTTTAATAATTAGTACAGGTCTAATACATAACTCTTTTTATACCTTACAAAAGAACCGTGTGTTGTCATTTTGTTTCCCAGCACCCAATACCAGCCTACTAGCTTCATTATGTTTAACACTAATTATTAATATACGAATCACTGCAAAGTAATGATATATTTCAAATTATGAACATTATTTTCTATAAGCAGGACACTTGTTTTATATCTTCTAATCATTAAGTAATAATAACATTTTCCCATTGTTTTTATCCTGGTCGTGATGGATCAATGCACAAGTAGAATTCAAACGACTGAATGAAACGTGTATCCGATTTTCATTCAAGCTATCATTTAACCGCGATTACCTTAGTACTTTTTTCCGAATCCATTTAAATACTGAACACATTTCTACTATAGTGTATTGATAATCGGACACTATTATTTACTTTAACGTGGAAGTCATTATAACTCTCAAACAATTTTCTACAGGTTTTAAACTTGGCTGGCCACGTTCATGCATAGGCCCAAAAAGTGCGTGCTTGGGGCCGCAGCAAGTATCGCAGTATTACATAAAAATAATACTTATATATAAATTCAAGATGACGAGGATGCTTTGATAATTGTTGAGCTCATCATCTGGAGTAGCTAATATAAATCGACGATTATCGAAGCATCCCCAACATCTGGAATTTCAGTTCTATTAATATATATTATAAATGTTTGAAAATTTGAAGAAACCAAGCATTAAGTACAGTGATCTAAGCATAATTTAATATATATATATATATATAAATTATACTGCAGTAATTACAATAATTATTAATGACCATAAAGTAAAGTAGAAGCTAAAATAAGAAAAGGCTTTTGACAATATGAAACGTATCTCCTATGATCATCAATACGCAAATGTTATCGGAGTTAAAAAAAAGATGCTAGGTATAGAATTAGAATAGAAGGATAACTAATTGAAAATTTCCAGTTTGCTGACGATATTTCTGCCTGTGCATAAAGGGAAGACAATCTCAAAGACTAGTAAGAAAAATATATTAAATACTGAAAACTGGATTTAATACGAAAATCAAACAAGAGAAAGTGAAAAACATTATGTTCAATAGACAAGATATGAGGCAGAGTACGATATAACCAAAAGGAGTAAGTTTACAGAAAGTAGCAAAATCTTACTATCTATGAAGTAAGATGACAAAATACAACAGAAGCAAGAAATATTTAAAAAATAAATTATCGCAAGCAAAGAGGACTTTTCATAGAACCAATATAATATTGACTTTAAGGATCCTAAGTCTAATAATCAAGAAAACTTTCCTCCAGTCCTTGTGGTTTAATGCTAAACACCTTCGATACTTTAAACAAATGGTCCTAAATCAATTTCCCTTATCAACGTTTATATTTTATAATGATTTCACAACGTACTGAGGGTAGTTTTCCCAAAATGGTTTTCCACTCTACCTCCATGAAAATGCGGGTACACTTCCTTAAAAACATACAACTTTCTTCATCCCTAAAACAATCAAGATATTTAGTACATAAGCGTATAACCCAACCGGATATTAGGATGCAGGGCTAAAAATACTTTCTTCTTTTTCTTTTACATTTGTAAGGATCCAGATTTTGACCAATTTATTTACAACTGGCTCTACTGTAATTCCTTGAGTGAATTATTTTCTTTGGTTTCGTCAACGCTTGTAAATATACTTCTTATCAACTACATCAAATATAGGAATGATAAACCTCGCAGTGAAAATTCTTGTTCAGAAAAGAAGATAAGTTAAACACTGTACAATTAATGTTTAAAATTCCATATCCCAAGGCTGGCAAGTGTTCAAAGCAATGATTTAATTAACACTCTTAATTTTATTAAAATATTTGCTAAGAAGCTAGTACACCTGGGCATGGACATTTATCCGGGGACATTTGGATTAATCTGACAATAAAATGCTCTTTCTAGGCCACGAACCAGTGCACTTTTATAATTTCAATCATAATATTCTAATCGTGTTTGTGAGCGGAACATAATATATACTTAGCAAATTTATTTTAAAACTATTATATACATGTTTATTTGTTGTATTTTTCAACCACCGAAGTATTTTTGCTTAATGATATGCGTAAAACATGTTTAGATTAATTGTTAGTATCGTTCAAAGTGGTTCATCAGTTTTTAAATGAAGAAAACTGTAAATATTAACACAATTCTCCGTAAGAAACAGGAGATCGCTAGGCCTCATGACGTCACTACAAGCGGAGTTGCCGCATTCAACACTCTGGCCATGGACGAGACCATTGGGAAGACTCATATCGGAAGATAACATTAGAATGGACTTGGAAGAGATAGGGTGTAATGAGGTGGACTGGATAGAACTCGTTCAAGTTAGGGATAGGTGGCGTACTCAGTACCGAATAAGTGCGGCAATGGACCTTCGAGTTTCTAATGCCATAGAATAAGTAGGTATACGACAAATACACTGAGTAAACTAGCACATATTAAAATAAGAATTTTCGTCCCCAACGGGCTACCCTCTTTTAAACCAAGGGAAATTTCTTCAAACATCACTGATAAATATTATTATATGTAAACATACCTGAAACTTCAGCTGGCGCTAATATTTTCAAAGTATTCTCACAGCGGTTAAGTGGCTTTTCTTCTGACGGACTCTTCAATTGCTTAGGTTTAATTTCAATCAAATGTGTCACTTTAACTCTTTTTTGCTTTTTGTACACAATTTCTTTCGGGAACATAGAAATTCCGATTGAAATTATTAATAAAATAAATCCTATAATCACCCAACCTATAAAACAAAATACAAATTATAAGTTATTAATGAATTTATTGAAATATTTAATTTTGTTCATTTAAAGTAATTATTTAAAATTCCATTAATCCTGTTAATTTATTTAGTATATTACTGCTAATTTGAAGAATTAGTTTTGAAAGTTTGAGATTCGTCCTTTTTGACAGTATTGGTCTAAAATATCTTTTGGTAGACTTAAACATTCGATTTGTATTGAATACACTGTAAGCCTCTTGTAAAAATAATTTAAAATTTTAGGAAGAATGATGGGAAAATCAGCCATGAAGTTTAAAAGTCAATAACAAAGTTTGTTTGTTTTATTTAGGACAAAATAGAAGGTAAATACATAATTAGTACAAAATATAACAATATGGCGTGGAGCGCTTATCCTCTCAGATTTAAATAACTCTACTGAGATTAAGGAATTAATTGACATTACAATATCTGAAAATAGGAAAGAAACATATAGTTATAAACTGGTTGTCAGTACAACAGTAATATTAATCGTCATCATGGAAGTCTATGGTTCCTTCGATTTGAGCATTAAGTGCAATCAACGATACTACATCGCAACCCCTGACACACGTCTAAATTTAGGCAATAATAAGAAAAACAAATACGCGCCTTTAGATCTAAAGAAATCAACATAAGGTTGAACCAAAATAAAGAAAGAATAAGACGTTAGGCCAAGCCTCAAACCTAACACCTAAGTGCCCTGTGCTCTCAGTAAAATAGATAACCCCATATACACTAAATATGCAAACGATAACAAGAAAGGACGGGTGGTAAGCCCGAGACGCAGAGTTTGCCAAAGCGTGGCAGATAATATATACATAAAATTAAATATACATTATGTATGTATAACAAAATGAAATAGTACAATTAGAATGAATTAAACCTCGTATGAGGAGAGAGAAAGCAAGCGCATTCGCAATGACCTGCGCGGAACATTTCATAGTTATAAGTTTAAATAGTTATAAGTCCCAAACCATAATTTAGACAAGATATTTCCCCCCTTACGCCGAAAATGGAATTTTGAACATTAAATAAATCACAGCCCCTAGTCGCCGTCCTCTCCTAGGTCAGTGGGTGGTATAATAAGTGACCGTTGAAAACCCGCGTCCCAATATATACTCATTATTGTACCCACAGAGAGGAGGGGCAAGGGAAGGAGGGGGTAAGTCGATAGAACAAACATGATATCAGATGATGGATCTGGTAACAGGTAGATTATTCCAGATAGTCCTAGCAGTGGAAGTCATAACTTCGTCTGGCCGCGTGGAACCTCATTCGTTTCCGGCCGGCCGCGGATCGAGCTCCGAGCAGTCAGTCGGTCGAAAGCTCCGCTCAGTCAGTTGTGCCAGTTGGAGGATGGAGGTTAGAGCTCGTGCTCTTGTGTTGGAGTTCATCACGGGTGGCGGGTGAGTTTCGGCCCATTTGATATAACATTAACTTGTAACTCGTTACAACACCATGCTGTTAGCTAATTATTTACTGCACTTTAAAGTGAAAATATATAAGGTAGGTTTCAGAGTAAATGGAGGATACCGAAGCTGGAGAGAATTTAAATTATTTTAAATAGTATTTTATTATGATAACATTTGTACTTCATAAATTAACAGACCTTTGTTCCAAAACAATAATTATTGAGGATACTGTCAATTATTTTAATTGTTATTTTTTTTAATATACCATATTTTATTAAGTTTTAATTATTTACCAGGGAAATTTGCATATAACCCAAAAGGGTAGTTAGACGCGGTGCTAATACTAATAATAACTAGGGAATTCCCAACGAACTATGATAAAAGGTTAAAGTTGTTTTGTAACAATAAAAATCTTAAATAACTTATCTCCAACAGAGCTTACTTTAGAAAAAAAGTTTATTTATTAAGAAAGTAGAAATGGTTTCCCCAAAAAATCATAAAGTTAAAAAATAACCCCAAATACGCTTGAAAACACTAAGAACCCATACACTGATAACATAAGTAGAATAGCCTATAATTACAACAATCAAACAATAATAAGCTCACCAAGCCACCACGCTCCTATCCATCTGGGGTCTTTAATGTCAATGACAGGTGTCACTGAGAGGTCAATATACAATTTCAAACACGCTGAGGTCAGGTATGAACCCAAAGCTGGTCCCAATTGCCTTAAAGATGATGCTATACCTGAAACAAAATGGTCAAATCTTGGGAAGATCCCCAGGTTTAAACTTGTAAATATAAATTTTTGTGAGTAAGGATAGAAAGAGATTCAACATAATTCAAATACTATGTGCATTACGATTCGACGTAATAGACTCCTGACATACGCAATAACACAAAACATTTCCGTCTGTCGATAAGGTTTCTTTGTGAGAATATAGCCATATTTTATAATTTAAGTATTACCATAATATGTGAAGATATAATCTCAACCAAACCGAAGGTAGTTTCCATGAATTGTATTGGTTTTGAACTGTTCTATTACTCTACTTTATTGGGTTTTTTTTAAACATGAACCAAGCTTTTAGAGGGTCAAACAGCAGTGGCGGCTTGTGTATGGGCACTGCGGAACTGCAGCACCCCCTATTTCCACTTGATATTATCGATAACATTTAATATAATCAGTTTTTTTTATTTTATTTTTGTATTACAATATATATTCCTTGAGCTTAGTATAAGTAATTCAGTAGCCATTCCCCAGTTTATGAAAAAGATGCAAAAATATGGTCATGGAACTGTGCTCTTCACAGTGCCAGTGATGTGGTGTTTGAATGTTGTGAGCATGCGCACATAGAGGGGGGGGGGAAGGCGGGACTGCCAGGTAGAGAGAGAACTGTTTCTCTCGCAGTGCCGGCTCTGGCGTGATGGTGAAATGAAGTTGTTTTTTTACTCAGCGTGTGTTGTGCTTAAAAACCGTGTTCCATATTCTTGAATGTGATAAAGTGTAGAAGAGTGTAGAAATAGATTATTATTATTCTTCCAGCTATTATATTAAATTCATTTTTTCGTTTTTTTTATTTAACAGAAATACTAAATGCGCTTACAGTACTTTCAATGGAGAAAAATTTCCTCAATTGTCATCCAGAGATCAAGGAGAAAATTATTTAGTTTTTTGCGCAAATTAAAACAAGAAGAATGGATTTCATTTTTAAATGAATAGATCAAGCTTGAACTGTAACAATTTAAGTTAAAGTAAGTAAAAAACGTTGTTTTTTTGTTAAGATTTTATCAAGTTCCTGAATAAATTTTCTTTTTATATATGTTTTTTTTTCTTTTTACACAATTTTAAAACAAAGGCTAAACATTTTCTGGAGCAGCACTCCCACTAATTTTAGCTATGAACTGCTACTGATAAGCAGTCAACAAACCATCAACTTTATAAATAAGGTTTGTATTTGAATGTATAAATCTAAGAATTCAAAGTATAGCAGGCAATTATATTACACATAATTAATTGTGTCTATTATAATTATCTATCAGCTCCGAATCGATAGGTTTTGACTTTACAAATGATTTTCCTTTTGTTGTTTGTAGTCTTCTAGGGTTAAAATAGAGAGAGAGAGAGAGAGAGAGAGAAAAATTTCAGCAACATTTTAGTGTAATTATTATATTATGTGAACACGAAACCAGTTTATTAAAATAATAGATTAATGTTAAGTATGAAACATTCTATACAATTAATATATGACTAATATACAGGATGTATCGGTTTATTTGGGAAGTAGACCTCAAAGCAACACAAACATTCCATATGAACATAAGTACTATATTTCCTGTTGCTCCAATTATAAGGGACGTATCACTGCTGGTACACAGTCAAGGCTGCAGCTACACGAATAGGGCTATTAACAATTTACAGTAGAATCTTGGAAGGCCTTATCTTGGGAACTATTGAAGAGAGGACATGTTCAAGTGGACATTTTGTGTTTGTTTGAGGTTTACTATCCACACCTTAGTTACTTCCCACATAAACTGATACACCTTGTATAATCTGATTAGAGCAGTCAACTATTTAAATATGTACAAAATGCAACACTAGGTGTCATAAATGTCTTTCCTCAATTATTATGTTTAATTGACTAAATGTTTACATTTTATAAATTCATAGGAAAGTGTTATGTACACACAAAATTTAAAGTACCTGCATATTTGTGACTCTAATTGAAATGATTTATTTGTGAAGTAAGCCCTAAGGCCCTCTTTAGGATCGCAAACTTCCGATAAACTTTTTAGATTCACGATCCAAAGTTCTAGTATAAATTTCGGCTACTCAAAAATTATGTATCAGTGTTTAAATAACTAGAGGTGGGTATTTCCATATAATTCAGTGTGCAGTATAGAAATTTTCTTCTTTGAAGTGTGTCGGTGTCATTAACTTGCTTGGTAGTAACTTACTAATCATAAAGGGTGTTTTCTTCTTATCGGTGTTGTCATCTAGGTAGGTTTGTCCTAGTGTCTGGAATAAGGTCCATCCAATTCCCAACACAAATTGGGAAAAAAATAAAATGACCACCAGCAAAAAGGAAAACTCCCCGGTCAGGTCATCGTCTGTACAGACTTCACGATGTCTGCCCTTCATACATAAGGAAGTGTCTAGAAATGAAAAACATAATCATAAACATGGATTTGCTAAATGGCTAGCATCAATTTAACAAGACGTTTCAGCGCTAACGTGGCATTTTCAATATTTCTTTAAATAATTTGTTATTTAAGAAATAAATGGTACGGAACTCCGCACGGACTTTCTCACTTTATTGTTTGAAAATGGATATATTTACTCAAAACTCGTAATATATGTGAAACGAGATAATATACACTAGCAAACCTAAGCATAAATTGCACTATATTTATGTAAAACTTTTTTTTTGTTGAGTCCCGGTTTTAAATTTTATAATTTTGTTTTTAAAGAACTAATGTCCTCATTTGTATGTTTGGACCGATAAAAAAGATCAATGTTGGATCCACAAGGGTCAACACTTCCTATTAAAATTTCAACTTCCGGTTAAAACTTAATTAGGTTTTACAAATCTTCATGCCATAGCATTATAAATTTTGACCAATAAAAAATATAAAAAATATTGACTATTCAGTCTAAAATGGATATAGATCATTTTTGTACAAACATATCTCCTAAAAGGCTTAAGGAGAAAAAAACATAAACTTATAGAGACTTATTTATTATTAACTACTCTATGCTTCACCTCTGACAAAACATCTTGTGAATGTGGGGAATGCCAGGCCACCACCGTGGTTCGGACTCCACGTTAAGCTGTATGTCCTCCATTTCATCTCACAATCACCCTACCATCACACATTAGCGTAAGTGCGTATAGCCCGAACGGGTGGTAAGACGCGGTGCTAATAATAATAATAATAATAATAACTCTATGGCATTGGAGAATTATTCCGTTAAAACTAAAGTAGTATCTCTTTACAACTAAATACCCGCCTCGGTGGCGTAGTTGGCTAACGCGCTTGTCGTGTTGAGCTCGACTGCTGAGGACGTGGAGATCGAGGTTCGAATCTCG
>CABEEJ010000265.1:325089-340402 GCA_901482245.1 Timema douglasi
CCACGCAAATGCGGGTTCACTTCCTCTAATTTAACCTTCCCAATTCCTAATCCATTAGAGTAATTAGTACTTAAAGCGTATAACCCGAACGGGTAGTAAGACGCGGTGATAAATAAATACAACTAAAGCTCACAAAATTGTATTAATATATTTGCTAATATCTCAGAAACTGTTGGATTTATAAAAATATATTTCACATAAAAGTTTTTTATTTTTAATAGTACTACAATTCTGCAATGATAAGTTATTTAGTATCTCAAATAGTTACGGAGATACGGAAGTTTCTGCTTCTGTAAAGTACCCTAAAATTAATTTTCATGGTAAAATGAAAATAGCCAGTCTATTGATAATCTTTATCAAAACTTGGATACGAATTTTAATTAAAATTGTTGAAGTTGAATTTGAGAAAACCATTTTTCTCTCTTTACGCCCTTTTTTAAACTACTCTTAATTTTAAGTTTGGGACCTACCCCCATCATTATCCCACACAAATAACACACAGAGCTAAGGACAGGAGAGTTATAAATTCATTTCACAATTGACTTGATACAGCTCAATGGGGGAGAGGATAATAAGAGTAAAGCACTAAGCAAGGACATAAGCCAGATGGGCAATAAAACACATGGATTACCGCCAAGGCCAGATGGACACCAAAATAATAACATTTACAGACGGCCCCTTATTTTTAGACGTCCCAAAAGGCGTCATCAGAGAATGGCAATAAAACTCTAATAAATTGATCTCCTATCTCACTATAACAAATATATTTCATAATTAATGACAAAGAGCCAGCACATGCCCTAGTACAATTACCTAACCTAAACAACGGCAGAGGCATTATAATAATACCTGACAAAATATAAAGTTCATAGTCTAAGAATACTAAATAACCTAATGTTTTAACAATAAACGGAGTGCCCTCCGTATATATATGCACAGGGTGGCCCACGGCCCCACATTTAATAACCAAATACATAGAGAGATATATTAAGCAAAGAGACGACAATAAACTATCCTAACTATAATGACCAACAAAGTGTCCACACAAGAATTATCCTCCCTGCTGGCTCAAGGCCCCACATTTAACCAACCTCTAAATTAAAACAAGGCGGTAAAAATCAACTAGCTCAACCCTTTACAAATACTCTAAATAGGTCTTGGCGGCAATAAATAAAGCTAGAATATCGTGGCATTCTCAGGTTAGTTACAACAGACCTCTAAATTTTCCGTGAGGCGGAAATTAAACGTACAAAAATAAATGGAGCCAGAATGGTTCTCCCCAAGTTTACATTGCCTTATAGTCAAGGAGCAATATACCTGGTCATAGTAATTTATTGTTCATAAATATATATATTATATACTGAAGTTCGAGATATTAAATTTTGAAAGATAAACATTTTAATACCAAAGTGAATTTTGAAAAGAGTGTAGAGCCTACTTAATAGTTAGGCTTATTACCTTGTAAGCCCAGAGTGTAATGCGTAACTATACTCTGGACTTTAACCATTATATACCCTACGGTAATCATGTGTTCTTAGTGCGCGTAGAGATAGGGGGGGGGGGAGTTCCAGAACAGTCTCTAGAGCCCACGAGCATCAGTCACAAGCACAAATATTGTCCATAGAAGTTTTAGAACACGCCCATCAGCGCGCGGACAGCTCGTGCTCAGCGAAGTTTACTTGTTAAGTTGTTCACTTGTTTGATGGAGGGGGGTGGGGGTGGGAGGAAGGGTCTCTCCCCACGGCCGGCCGCGAGCCTCGAACTCCGGCTTAGCAGTATGTGGATTGTGTCGCGGAGTGTATCTCGGGTTTTTTGTAGACGAGTCGGAACGAGTCAATTGGGGCTGGCTTGGTGAGTGATATAACTTCTTCTATGTCATGTTGTAACAAGGTTACAAGTTTAAACAGACACACAGACAGACGTCATTTTAAAGACCACTTTTTAAGGTTTGGGGGGTATTGAGACGTCGACATCCATCAACATTTCAGGTTAGATTTTCTTTTGTGGTCGCAATACTTATATATATATTTTAATTATAGCTTGAAAGTTATTGGTTTTATAAAAATATGCTTCCTATAAAATATTTGTATTATAAAGAGACCTACATATTTGTAACAATAAGTAATTTCATATCTCAAATTATTTAGGAGATATTATAAAAAAAAGGATAATTTACTTGACAAAACCGACTTTTTCTCTTTTTGGCCTTCATTAAACTACCCTTAATTTTAGGTTTAGATATCCAATTCCAAAAACCGTTTGGAGAAATCCTATTAAAACCCTATATACCAAGTTTTAGCCCGATCGGTACAATAGTTTAGGCTCTAGTTGGATGTACAGACAGACAGACAGACATACAGATGGAAAGTCAAAAACCACTTTTTTGGATTCGGGTGGGTCATGAAACGTCAAGACATACACAAACATTCTGGCTTAACATAATTTATCCTCCTGGAAATAACATGGCAAGAATCTGCACGGCTAAAACACTAAAAACACACTCCTTGCACCATAAATGTTACGGCGCTGTTATGATGATTAGTTAGGTTAGTTAAGTATCTGAGATGCTCCTGAATAATTTACAACACTACAATTAAGGTATATAAAGATTACAATACCTTACATTAGCAAGATATAGAAATTTTTGAAAGAATTTCTTTTTTTACAAATACAAAATAATTCAAAATCAAATAGAAATTTATGAATAGGCTATATATATATTTTTACGACAGCTTAGAACAAATGTTCACTCCTGGAAATTATTTACAAATATTTTGTTTCTGGTGGGTTAATATGAAGTATCAATTTGAAATTTGCTGACATATTATAAAGATTAAAGCTGGGCTTTATCGAAACCAAAATGTTTAAGTTTGTGTTAGAATTATTAAGATTTATTTGTGTTCAAATTATTAATAGAAAACCAAACCAATTAAAGTGTTTTTCTTAACACCGCGTCTTACTAACCGTTCAATTTACACGCTTATGTACTAATCACGCTAAAAAAAATTAGGAACAAGGAAATTTACCAGTATTTTCGTGGAAGTAGAGTGGAAAACAATTTTTTTAAACCACCCCCCATATAGACGAGCGAGATTCGAACCTTGTTCTCCCCGCCTCCAGTCTATTAGGACAGTAGCGCGTAAGACCACGTGGCCATGGCAACAGGTAACATAAATGTTGTTTTGCCCTGGCTATCATTTTTTTTTTTACAAATACCATTTCTCCTGAGACCTCTGGGATGATTAGGTTACTATGTAGCTTTAATCAAATAATTATATCCTTTATTTACAAACACAAACAAAAAGAACACTATTCATCCTTAACAAAACATCTTGAAAGAAATATAAGGAAGTACACAAACGATGATAAATACTCACTTTACCCATAATTCAGTGTAATAAATAAATCCTAACCAAACCCTATACATAATGTAGGTATTATTAAGACAAAAATTAGAATAAAATAAAATTAGAACAAATATTTGAATGTTCCTGGTACATTATGAAATAACATTAGAATAATGAGTGTTATCATACCCCCTTTTCTCGTGCATCTCAAGGAGGGGGGGGGGGGATGAGAAATGTTATAGGTGCGCAGTCTTAAGCCCCCAACAGTATTTGTATCATGTATAGTTTGTGGAAACGTTGGACCTTATGTGCTACATTTTGGGCTGACCAGATTGAGTCCAGAGCTCATATCCAATGAAAGAATTTACATCTCATTTTACCAGTGGTCAACCTTGCCTTACCTTTTAGGATAAACGGAGTGTACATCTGACTGTATTAAAACCCCAACCTCCCTATCACCAGTTAGCCAGACACTGATGCCTTTGTCTACATAGGTGCCCGTCGATGCAGGATTGATGTTGACTGAGAAGGTTGTAACGATGGTACCTACGAAACAGTTGAAAATAATAAACGGAATGCAGTGATCGGTGACCTACCTTCTTTGAGCTGGCTGGCAGTGAGATTATCGTACTCCTGGTCCCAGAACTCTTTAGTAAGAGCCAAAGCGTCTTTCCCAGGTCCGTATATAAAGTGAGGTAAAGCAACCAGGAAACAGGACATCGCAGTGATGACCCCACCCACTCCCATCAACAGAGGGCGGTTTCTTTTACTACCGTAGTAGGTAAAAAACAAGGATAGTGCCACTATGCTTACGTCATTTCCACTCATAATAATCCCTGAAATTTAAGCAACCATGTATGTTTAATGTATTACATATTAACATAAAGGGGCAATTAGTTTCCTAATGCTCTTTCATGTGAGAACACTAAAATATTTTAGAAATGACTATCATATTATTTGTTAAATACACAATTCCTTCTTTTTCTTAGAAATGGATTTAAGTAAAACGTAATTCTCTTACTCAGGGGAACACTTAGCAGACATGTGGCCCCGGGAAAACTTATCTATGTGCCTCATCCCCACCCCCTTAAAAAAATAAACCTAATTTTTAATCTTATTAGAGTAACTTGCACCAATATATTATTTTTCAGCTCTATGTGTAAAAGGTATCGGGAAATTCCTTTTAAAAGGTAAATACATGTTATCATTAATGAGAGAAGCCGTGTTTTATTCATATATGGGGTGATTTATCCCCAAAGCTTCTTGAAATTTTCTTTACCAACGGACTCGATATGTATAAAGATACAAAGAACAACTGTGCCAAGTTTCAATGAAATAGATTAATGCGTTCAGCAGTTATCATGACTTCACTCTTCCAATAAATCAAACCAGATGATTGAGTACGCCTCAAGTGCGGTGCTACACTAAATACACGACATCTACCTAAGCTCAAATGGAGTGGGCCAATTTGTCATAAGCATTTGCCCTGCATTTAATGTAACGACACACTTGAGTCATACTAAGTATGCTTATGAAACTGGCCCCAAGAGTTAAAAACTATTTTTATAGTAATAATATTTTTTAAGTTGTAATAATTGGTAACTTTTAATATGCAGTTTATAGTAATAAGTCCTGTTTTTCTATGGAAAACAAAGGTGTTTAGAAGTATACAATATTTCTAACTCCCTACTTCCTCACATTTACTATACAAATATATTTTCTTATATAAAAGGCTTTAACTGTATATCTAGAAAAAGATAAGCCATTTTTAGATAAGCTGTAAAGCTGAAGTTTGGCAGGAAGGTAGAGGGACGACCTCATATGGATAGAAAATTCTAAAAATGAGAAATTTCAAAATGGAGCTTCACGAAATGGTATTTCTATAATCAAATAAAACTTTATGGATGAGGTAGAACATTTAAATTTGTCAAAATAGTAGATAGACCATCCAAAAACTCCACAATGTATAAACATTTGAAATTTTAAAACGGGCTAAAGTAAAATGGGGGTGGGAAGGAAACAAACCGATAGACATAAAACTTTTTCGTTACTTGCTCTATGGTATTATGAACTCGAAATTTCATTGCTGCATTCAAAAAAGTACGCCTCCTAACCCTATCTTGAGCTAGTTTTATCCAGTCTACCTCATCACACACCCATGTCTTTGAGGTCCCTTCTTATGTTATCGGTGATCTGGTGGTCTAGGGGTAAGGTGTCGGACTTCTATGCTGGGGTCCGGGGTTCAATCCTCGGTCCCGGCACAGATTTATCTGATTACCAAACACTTCCTTCACCGCTGACAAGACGTGTATTAATCAAAACTTGTGAATGTGAAGAATATCAAGCCTCCACCGTGGTTCGGATCCCACGTTAAACTGTAGGTCCTCCATTTCATCTCACAATCACCCTACCATTACACATAGGCGTAAGTGCGTATAACCCAAACGGGTAGTAAGACGCGGTGATGATGATGATGATAATAATAATAATAACTTATGTTATCCTCCCATCTGTGTTTAGGTCTTCTCAATGGTATCTTCCCATTGTAATTACAGGTCAGTACCCTGAACAAGTTTATAGATTTTCCCATTTGATGGAATCTGATGTTCTGCATGATCTGCCCACCGTAAACTACAAGGCCTTTTTTCCCTAGCAATGTCTTGTGATGAGCAGAGGGTATGTAACTTGTCATTATGTAACATTTTAAACTCCCTAATAGCCTTATTTATTTTTGAAAAAATATCTTTCTAAGAACCTTATTTTGTAAATCCTAATTTTTTGCCTCCGTCATGTAAGGTAAGAGACCACGTTTCACACCCATATAGAGCAACCAGTAAAATTATTGTTTTGTATATTCTTAGTTTTACTTTCTTTGAAAGTAGGCGAGATGTCAACAATTTACTGACATAGTAATTTCATACATTTCTCGACTCTGTTATTTTTCTAGTTTCCAATATAATATCGTTATAGCGAGTCAAAATTGTTCCTAAATATTTAAACGTATTAATTCTGCCAAATGATATGTTGATAGCAATCCCTAAATTATCATCCCCAATCTGTGTTCTC
This sequence comes from Timema douglasi, assembly GCA_901482245.1. Taxonomy (NCBI): domain Eukaryota; kingdom Metazoa; phylum Arthropoda; class Insecta; order Phasmatodea; family Timematidae; genus Timema; species Timema douglasi. Next base: position 331,503 of record CABEEJ010000265.1, read on the forward strand.
TATGTAATCATAGACTTAGTAATTGCAGCGTTCACTTCTAAACCTCTTTCCTTATCAGCTTCTAATAAAATTTCTGCATTTCTTGAATCGGCTTCCTTAGTATTAACAACTAATCTAAATCATCTGCATATCCTAATAGCTGCATTGTATTGTTTATTGTCAACCCTTTCCTATTCTCTTGTACTACCCTAAAAGCATACTCAAGTCTAGATTATTTAAATAGTTTTTGGTGTAGTATAACATTTAAATTCGACAGACACATAAAGAACCAGCTCAGATAAACAAAAATCTTAAGAGTTTGAAAATGATAATGTGATAAACTAAAGGGGAGGATGGGAGGGGAGCTTTTAGTCTTGCCAAAATTTTTAGAAAATCTACTTTCCAGTGGGGAAGAAAATGTAAATTTGGCATGCATCCCAAAACCATGAAAGTCATAAAATTTGAAATTTCAATATAGGAGACCAGTAAATGAAAAGGGCTCAAAATTTACTAAATTTATAGAAAATATAGCTTCTTGGAATGGCAGAAAATTTAAATTTTGATTTTTCAGACAAAAGAACCCCTAGAAATAAATGAACACCAAAACTAAAATAAACGTTGCAATAACAAATATAAAAATCCAGGGAACAACCAGCGCCAACCTAGGAGTGAAAGAACAATTAAAACAATCAACGTGTGGCTCGGTGAACCGTCTTTGGCAAACCTTAATTCTAATTGATTTGATATATTTTTGATGCAAAGTCTATCTATGCGCTTCGCTAAACTGTGATGCTATTTTCCTAAATATTTTTATGTAACTATGTATATTACTTTGTTTCAATTATCTTGTATAGGGCTTAGGAAAAGAATGCGTTTATTTGTGCACTTAATCTGTGGTATTGGTAATGTTTATTTTTCTTCAATTATTTAATTTATTTTAATGTATTAATTTTCCAATTAGTTTTGAATGGCCATAGTTGGCTTGGTATTCATTTACCCTGAGAGGTAGCACGCTTATCTTGCTTGATTACACTATAGAATAACTAATACAGAGCGAGGTAGAGAGTGTTGACACATTTAATAACACTATATCTTTACAATTTTAACTAATAAATTATTCAAATTAAACTTAAAAAACAACAAAAGATGACAAATATATATATATCCTTGAATTATTCACTTAAAAATATGTCCTGAAGATGGCCACCATAATATGCACCACATTGTTGTATTCGCTTCTCAAATCTTGTCATGACTTTGCGCAATGTGTCTGGTTGAATTGCTTCAGCTTCCAGTACAATTATTGAAGTTCTTGAATTGTTCTTAGGCAAGTTAGATAAACATGGTTCTTTAACATGCCCCGTAAGAAAAAGTCGGGAGTTGTTAAGTCTGATGAACGTGATGGCCATGTGATGTCCCCAAATCGCGAAAAGAGGTGCCCAGGAAACATTGTGTGAAGCACTTCCATTGATGTTCGGCCTTTCTGACCTCTGAACTGAAACGTAAGGGAACGGATCTACAACAGGTGCTTCTAGCAAAATGGGGCAACAAACACAACCCAAGTATCCGCCTACTTGGAGGACCGACTGCCATCTGGCCGGTCGCTCGAATCTGTGACAGCCCAGGCGGTCCTCACAGACTCTTTCTTGTAGGGCATGTTAAAGAGTCGTGCTTACGAGAGTTGCCCAAGAACAATTCAGTAACTCAAAGCAATTCAACATGAGACATCACGTAAAGTCATGTCAAGATTTGAGAAGCACATACAACAATATATTGCGTATAATGGTGGCAACACTGTTTTAAAATATTTATAATTCAAGACTATGTAGACATTTTCTAATCTTTTGTTATTTTAAGAGCATTTTGAAGCATTTAGTATTTAAAATAATAAATTTGTTATAGTATTATTAACCGTGTCAATACTTTCTGCCCCATTATGTATCATGGGGCCATATTGTACCCGTAGATCATGAAGGTAATATTGATAATTGGTAGAGTAGACGGAATGTACTATACAGTGAGGAATCATCTGGCGGCCGAATGTTGAACATCCTAGATTGGTATAGTTTTTATGAATCTTACTTGAGCGAAGAATAGATCATATTACTAGTAAGTTATTATTTATAATCAGGGCTCGCATATTAATGAAATGTTAAACTTTTCTTTTGTACATTTTACAATGCTCATGTGTACATAAACTCTGTTCATGATCCCCTGGTTGTGGAAAAGTGTTTTTATAGGATTTTTTTAAAAATCTTTTTGGCTCGTTTTGGATTTTTAGGTCATATTTGTTGATTTACGTTATTTTTGAGTCATTTGATGGAATTTTAAGTAATTTTAAGCATTTTTAAATCAATATTAGGCATATATGTTGAATAATTATATCATAAATATTTTGTAAATGCATAAATACTCAAACCTAATGTGTTCAACGCACAGTGATCAGAAGGAGAATATAATGTAGGCAAATAACTCTTTTTGCGTGTATGGTTGGACAATACACATTTATGGGAGACACTACAACTAGGCTGGAGAGGGTTGCGCTGGAAGGGAGTAGCTAGCTAATCATTCTGAAGCAGATGTTTGTAAATCATTATTTTATATAGACGAATGTGAGCGTTTAGGTCTATTTGTTAAAATATTTTCATTGCACAGATATGTTTTAATTTCCATTTATAAATTGTGTATTTGATTTAGTCGTGTGCATTCATTATACATTTTTGTTTACATTTATAGCTCATTTTTTTTTGTAAACTTTAATCCATTATTTAGAATTCTTAGGTCATTGTATAGTTATTTTATTCAATCCTTTTCAAATCATCCAAGTTCGGGTCCTGTTTAAAAAAATACCTATATAATGTTTTTCTGACAATGTATTATATCTTCTAGAAACTATTGGGAAACCCATCGCAAATTATTTTTGACAGCTATTTTTTTTAATTTGCCTAATCCAGTAATAATGATTCATATAAATGATGAAACTCTAAAACTAACTAGAAATTATTTCCATATCTTACCTGTAATCTTGCTTGGAAGCTTGAATCTTTTTTCAATCGTAGGAATTGTGCTCGTAAAATAGAAGCCAGCCATACATTGTGTCCACCCGTATAAACCAAATACTAGCAAGTACCATCCAGGTCTATTGAACTTCTGCATCCAAGACGGATGGAAGCACGAGCCCCATCCACACCAAGAGTTTTCAATCATTTTCAATATCAGTAGTACTCAGCACGTGGCAGATCTGGCTACGAACAAGAAATAGTGGGATACTCACGCATCTAGAACCAGTGGCGGTGGAACATGGCGGATAAGTCCATTGGAATTGATGGGTGCTTTCTTAACAGTTTGGGTTGTACGGCTATGCACTAATTACTATAATGTATTAGGGATTAGTAAAGTTGATTTTAAAGGAATTACACCCGCATTTGCACGAATGACAAGTGGAAAACCATTTAGGAAAACTATCCTCTGTAGCCTACACCCAATTGGCATCGAACCCCGATATCCCCACCATCAGTGGTCTAGTATATTGTGAGAGTGACGCCTTAGACAATGCGGTCACATAAGTGGGTAGCTATATATAACTCAAAGAAATTAAACGATAAGAGGATGCTACTGACTAGCTAACTGGACCTGGAGATAAGTAGGAAACAGGCTAGGTATAACATTCTTACATGTAGATTTGAGCTTTGTATGGAGCTGAAACATGGACCCAGAGGAAAAAGCAGTATACATATTCGGATATCCAAGATGTGGTGCTGGAGGAGAATCAGAGATCAGTTATTTCCAACCAGGGTTCCGCGAGAATTCGCAAAGCTTGATTTTTGTTGGTCTGTACATACTTTTTGGAAAGTGTGGAAATATGATGCGAGAACTCGTCTATCAGAAGAAGATGAAGAGAAGTGTCGGTAATAATGTTAATAGGGAGGCTCGTAAGAATATATTCAAGCCATGCTTAAGTTCCTAAGGACAGTAAATAATAAATATAAATAGATAATAAATAATCTTTAAATATCTTATTAAAATATGAGTCAATTATGTTTTATCAACCCTAATTTACCTCTGTTGAACCTAATTTGTGTCAGCCAGGTAGGGGCTCGCCGATATTTAAGGACATATTTTAGGGATTCCTACAAATTAAAAAGGTTGGGAATCACTGATGTGGAGGACGCCTAACGTGTACAGATAGGGTGGGTGACTAATGAAGAAGTTCTAAGAAGAGTAAATTAAAAGTGAACCTGTATGTAGATGATTCTACGAAGAAAGGTCGACTGGATGGGTCACATTATCATGAGAGAAAATTATTTATTGAGTGAGGTCGTAGAAGGCCAGGTTGATGTAAAAGAGGACCCTGAGGACCACAAATGCAAATGATGAATGACAGGATATATATATAAAAACAATCAAACTGCTTTTAGGACATGCTAAAGAACTCAAATCTGAATAAAGTAACGTACCTGCCAAAAGATCTATTAATAATAGCTTAAAGGTAAAGATGAACCGAATCAACTCTTCCTGGAATCCAAATCTTCATTTCATCTAGGAATCTCAAATCTAGAATCCAAACCTAGCAAATATGATAAGCAAAAGAAGTAAATTTTCCCACATTTGATATTTTTCCCCTTTATTTCTAATTTGGTTCCCATTAAGTGGTCTGTGTTATGGTTGTTGGTTTTTATATTGTAGTATAAACCACTAGTATCCTATTAATAGCTCTAAAACTAATAGTTCAGTTTCAAAATGTGTTTTTTAAGAATTCTCGATTATCCTGAAGGATTCCAAATTTCTAAGGTTCCATTCCTCGCTATTGGTAAAGTTTTTTTTATTTATGCTAAATATTTGTGTACATTTAGAATTGTAATATAGTAGTGTTAGCTGTCTAAAGAATGACTTGATTCTTTACCTGATACAATTCATGTAATAACCATGAAAACGATTATCTTCCATCGCGTCAGCCCGCAAGTGAGCTATATCGACCGAGTTGCCACCATATGTTGGTGAAGACAGTGCCAACATCTGTGGATTTAAGGCGTCATGTGGTCAATACAACGAGCTCTCCGGCCGTTTATCTCAGTTTTATAGATCGGAGCCACTACTTATTTATTCAATTAGCTCCTCAATTTTCTCACCAGGTTGAGTTTGAACCCGTTTCAGACCCACTGCTTGACAGAAAAATCTGAACGCAATGGGGATCGAGCCCGGGACCTCTAGATCTGTAGACAAGAACTCTAACTACTAAACAACAGAGGCGGTTATATGATTATAGTCTCTATCAACACAAAACGTTAAAAAAAATCATATACCTTTTTTTTACGTAACTTTTCAAAATAACTATTCAACTTAATCAACCATTCCTACTTGCATCTTCTGAAGCCAAAAAGGCCCTGCGCCTTGTCTATAATTCAGTAGGCATAATTAGTTTAAAGTTTGTTGGTAAAATTGTCTGTCAATTTGTTTTAAACTAAGGTTAGTCTTGCCGCTAAAAATTGCCAATCCCTACCCCTTATTTACTTTATTCAAAAACATAAAAGTGTTTTACATGGTGTTTGTACTGCATCTTACCTTGTACACCCTAATCAAATATCTACGGGACGGATATTTAGGTATAATTAAGAGTAAACACATCCACGTTCGCCTAGAGGGAGAGTGGGAAACCATTTAGATTAAAAACACCCTAAAAACTCGGCTGGGATTACGATCCTGACCTCCTCGTTTCTTGATAAACACACTAGTTGAGTCCGATATTAAATCCGTGTGATAGCTGTTGAGGATTATAGACGTGTTGTAGCTGCTTGCTTGTATTTAAAAATTTATGTCAGTGAAAACTGTTCTTCTTTATATTTGATGAGTAATAACTAAATAGATTTGAACACTGAGTAAATGACTGATTAGGTGTCTGATTAAAGAGAATTACTAAATATAAAATAATAATATAATTAAAAAATATTTTTTAACGTTATAAAAAATCGTGAGTTAGTCTATTAGATATGCTAAGCCCTATAGTAAAATAAAAAAATACATTCCCTCGTTTATCTTAAGCAACGAGACGAGCAAAAGGAAAGTTTTCAGAAACAATATAATGACATCAATAAAATACACTTAATATAATTTAAAACAATGATATTTAACGTCAATAATTACACATTTAAAAAATCAAGTAGTAAAACATTAATATCGCCAGAAATCATACACTAAATTAGATCAACAATCACACATCCAGTGGCGGCTCGTGTATTTGAGTATCTACATGTGCATATGAACACCCAATATTTTGATTACAGTTATATAATATTTTAGTTTTAAATACTTAATTAGTCTATCCAACAATAATCTGTGATTGTTATTGTTATTATTATTATTATTAGCACCGCGTCTTACTACCCGTTCGGGTTATACGCACTTACGCTAATGTGTAATGGTAGGGTGATTGTGAGATGAAATGAAGGACCTACAGTTTAACGTGGAATCCGAACCACGGTGGAGGCCTGGCATTCCTCACATTCACAAGATGTCTTGTCAGAGGTGAAGGAAGGGTTTGGTAATCAGATAAATCTGTGCCGGGACTGAGGATTGATCCCCGGACCCCCAGCACAGAAGTTTGACACCTTACCCCTAGAACACCAGGTCACTTATCTGTGATAGTTAATTACCCAAAACAATCACGTTATTCTATTGTGATTACCGCTTTTCTGGTGTAACATTGGAAACTGAGATATGCGAGCGCTGGAGATATGTGTGTGTACATTGTTTGGCAGCACGTGTGTGCGCGCGTGCTTTGAAGCGCTAATGCACTTGCGCAAGATAGAATTACGTCACTTTTATAAATATTTAACATGGTAAATTAGCACACCCGTTGCTGTGATCATTGTAGTGTTTTGATTATCTCCCCCATAACACAACCCTCATCTGAGCTGATCTAAAACTGGGATTTTTGTGATCCACATATTCTAAGTAAGCTAACTGTATTTTTTTTTCATCGTAAATTTGGGAGTGTCAATTTTTTTTAAAAGAGCGTATAAAGATAATTTGTTTAAACCTGGTACGAATATATACTCGTGTACAATATAATTGTTTATATTATAAAATGAATACTAGTTTATTGAGAGTGTAAAATAGACGCAACATCGTAGTTTTTGGGTTTATAATGTTTTTAAAGATAAATACGAGGCAATATGTTATAAATAGTGATACATTAATTCATCAGGATAGTACAATTACTAAAATTCTTGGATCTGACAGACAAAATTTAATTTATAAGGTTTGCAAAACAAACAAAAAAATGTTATTACGAAAGCAAATTCTAAGTGAACATTTATCAGAAATATATTTTACTATGTGGTTTTAGTTAAATCAAATCTTTGTATTTTTTTCCCTGGCTTGCTGTTTTGTAAACAGCTAACTATATGGACAAATCATGGGTAGTCAGACTATTTCATCCAAGCGACAAAAATTAAAAGCACGAAAATTCACATCTCCACATGAATGCCATTATTGTCGTTTAACATGAACGATAGCGAGTGAGCATACCTTGCCTAGTTCCCCATTCTCTAGCTAATAGTATAGGGCCAGAGTGTTGTCCACCTAGGTAAGACGGTTATCTTTAAAGATAAGCAGGGTACACATAACTGGACGTTGTTTATTGACAGAATAACGTCCGACACCTTAGATCAGTAGGTAGCGTGTTTGTCTACTTAGCTAAGGGTTCCGGGCAGTGGCGGCTCGTGTATAGGCACTGCGGAACTGCAGCACCCCCTATTTCCACTTGATATTATCGATAACATTTAATATAATGAGTTCTTTTTTCTTTAATCCTTAAACTTAATTTCAGTACTTCAGTAGCCCAGTTTATGAAAAAGATACAAAAATCTTTGTATAGAACTGTGCGCTTCACAGTGCCAGTGACGTGGTGTTTGACTGTTGTGCTCATTCGCACATAGGAGGGAGGTGGGTAGGAAGGCGGGACTGCCAGGTAGAGACCGCACTGTTGCTCTCGCAGTGCTGGCTTTGGCGTGATGGTGGAAGGAAGTTTTTTTTTACTCAGAGTGTGTTGTGCTTAAAAACCGTGTACCATATTCTTGAATGTGATAAAATGTAGAAGAGTGTAGAATTAGATTATTATTCTGCTTCCAATCTATTCTATTTGACTAATTTTTTTCGGTTCTTTTATTTATCAGAAAGACTAAATGCGCTTGCAGTACTCTCAATGGAGAAAAATTTCTTCAATTGTCATCCAGAGATCAAGGAGAAAATTATTGAACTTTTTGCGCAAATTAAAACCAGAAGAATGGATTTCATTTTTAAATGAAATAGATCAAGCTTGAAATGTAACAATTTAAGTTAAAGTAAGTAAAAAATGTTTAGTTATTTTTGTTAAGATTGTATCAAGTTCCTGAATAAATTTTCTTTTTATACATGTTTTTTCCCTTTTACACAATATTAAAACAAAGACTAAAAATTTTCTGGAACAGCACCCCCACTAATTCTAGCTACGAGCCGCCACTGGTTCCGGGCACGATGGCTGAAAAGTTTATCATTGAATAAATGTAGGTCTACCCTTTAACAATGATGAATTAACGGTAGGAGACTTGATGTTGTGTCTATTCTATATTTAAGTTAGCTTATAAGTCGTGTTCGGAAATAATCAGTCGGTTCAGAGATTGCACGTTAAATACCCCAAATGAATGATAAAAATTGAATAAAATATGACACTAACAGTGAGGTGTTTCTTAACTCTAAAAAGAATAAAAACATTTCTCACGAATACAAAAGGTAGAAACAAGCTCACTACCTTGGTCATGCTTTCGTTAGAAAAAAAGACTGTTAATTAAATTAAAGACTTTGTTGTACCTCTTGCTCAGGCAGCCTTGTATCTTTCCTCCGCACTCGCACCGGCCGCTATCACCCCTCCCTACTGCCTGGAC
>CABEEJ010000266.1:13691-27871 GCA_901482245.1 Timema douglasi
TTTAAAAACGTAAATTTCACTTTGATATAATATTGTTTGATTTTTAGCTAAATATAGTTAACTAAATTATATTTTTTGACTTGTGTCCTTCTTACCGCCAGACATAGCATTAATATTTATTTATGTTCAGAGTTGGCGCAATTCGGGTCCTGTCTTGGGAAGGGGGGTATTGGCGCAATTCGGGTCCGGTCTGGGGGGGCACTTTTAAGCTCTTGGCGCAATTCGGGTCCGAGCTAAGAGAATTGGCGCAATTCAGGCGAGCCCATTTTTACTCTTGGGTTATAAAAAAACCGTTTCACTACAAAGAAGATTCCATCAGTAAATATTTTGAAAGTCATTTGATTCTTCACTACATTTCCACACACAAAAGTTAAACGATGGACAAATAACTGTCGTTATGTTTTGTAAAATGATATATTTACCTTGTGTTCGAAAAGGCTTTTTTGAAATAGTCAATCATCTCACATAAAGTAATTTAACTACACACTCCCATATTATGTTTGTTTACATTAAACTGAAAACAAGAGTTTGCATTGGTAGATAGCCCGATATTTCAATATATTTGAAAATATTTTATTTATTTGAGGTGCAATTTCTGAACCGACTGATTGTATCAGTACACGAGAATTTCTATTAGCGACAGCGAAAGGACTTATCAATTTTGGCGGGAAAGGTATGTTCACACATTCCAGGGTTCTTTTACACGATATGGGACCGACGCGATGGCTTTATTTGCCATACGAAATAAATTGTGCTACGGATTTTTATCGCTTCAGAAAAATACGTCGATCCCGGTTGTGTTTGAACCCACGAACATAAGGCGAGAACCTTATCTTAAGACTACAGAGATCGAATATTTGAGAACATAAATTATATATTAAACACGTGCTGTTTTATGCATACATTAGTGCGCTTGACTTTGACAAAGGAGCCTGGGGTTCGACTCTTTAGCTTAGTGGAGAGCGTCTCCAGCTAATTAGTTCAAGATCCCAGGCTCGAATTATTGCTTGGTCTAAAAGTGTGTGTGTAAAAATTGGTGATTCACCAATCACTGTAATGAATTTAACGGTCAGTTGTTGTCTGTGTTCTAAGATTAAGTTAGTTTGTGATACGTATGATGATAGAATCAGTCGGTTTCTTAAAAATCCCTTCTAAATATAATACCTAAATATCATTATTTTCCTTTAATCTATCTGTTCACTAATACATTTAACACGTCATTCACTTCGGTGGCCGCATAGTCTAACGCGCTACTATACAAGACTGCCAATGACCGGAAGATTGAGGCTTGAATTTTGGTTGGGTGTAATGAGGGTGGTTTTCCTAAATGGGTTTACATTCTCCTTTACGCAAATGCGGGTACATTTACTCTAAATATAACCTTCTAAATCCCTAAACTCATTAGCGTAATTAGTGTATTAACGTAAAACCCAAACGGGTAGTGAGACACGATGCTAAAAACAACGACTATTAATAAAATAATCTAATGAAATAAGGATGAAAATAGTTAATAGAAAATAACCAGCATTCTAAGAAGACATATAAAACCACGTCTCGTGGTCAAGTCCACGCTAAGGCCTCCTTCCGGGATTCGAATTTGAGCTCTGACCTTTCGGGTCAAATCCTAAGCGGGCCAGTTGAGCACGTTGGCACCGAGTCAAATCTGCGAGGTTTTCCCTTGGTCGGCAGGGCATTTCACATCCAGACCAAAGAATTCCTAGCTCGATTGTTTTTAAATCTTTTAATTTAAAAAACAGTAACTATTGATATAGCGCGTAACTTTATTATCCTACCACCCAACATATTTAGCTCTATATATTTTACCAGAGAGCTCATTTATACAGCCCAAAAATTATTTATAATAATAGTGTATATGTGAATGCCAAAACACGTTGATTTATTTCTTAACAAAACAAAGCGAAAATGTATTACCCACTTCGGTGGCCACATGGTAAAAGGCGTCAATTTACCAGTAGACTAGTCTACCGATATCGGTGATCAAATCCCGGTTAGGTGTATTGAGGGAGGGTTTTCCCTTAATTTTTCCTTCTCCTTCTTCTACGAAGATTCAGCTACACTTCTAAATTCAACCTTCTTTATACCAAACACACTGTCGTAATTAGAACGCATATGTAATAACCTAAACAGGTAGTAAGATGCGATGCTAGAAAAATATGTATGTAAAATAACATACAATGCACAAACTCTCATATTTTTGAATTGTCTTAAATTAGAATCGTGGGCATCAATGATTAAACAGTCCTTCTAAATGATGTTGCAAATCGCGCTATGACCAGATGAGCTATCTAACCTAGAAGAACAAGATGGGTGCGATTTCTTTTTACGTTTCTTTTATGTTTTAATAACTAGGGTATTTAACGGTTTAATATATGCCATAGGATATAGATGAGGAGGAGTAGTTAGAAAAAGTGCACACGCACTAGCGTGCGGAGGAACTGATGAAAGCATACAGGCAAGGTTCATACCTCGCCAATGTCAATCCAATATATTACGATCCTAATTCCTCATACTGTGTGACCACCAGCACGACCAAAATGTGGGTTAGTTGTTTTTTTAACAAAAAAGGACCGTCATCCATCATGATAAGGGATGGGGAAACAAGGAGATTTAATCGCAGTTTCGTTGAGGGGTGGTTGTGAAAATAATTTAAGAAAAGAAAAATTTAGTAAACCCTAACGGCATTTGTAATTGCCCTCTACGTCATCGGCAATTCGGTATATTGCAAGAATTATGCTTTAAACGCTGGTCAGAATCGAATAAGTCAGGTCCAGTTTTTTTTAATGTTACTTTTTTTTTGTTAGTTTGAAACGTTATATCTCATATATCATTATATTATCGTTAAGGCTCCGGCTTAGAAAAAAAAAAATATCACGCACTATGGATCCAAGACAATGCTTCCCGACCACCAAACCCAGTTTTAACGTCATTCCTTCCTCTCTTTTTTTTTTACCGTTTTTCCGAATCGGAAGAACATTTCCACCATATTCTCTTCCACCCCAGTGTACCCTTTATAAAAAATATATATTGTAAAACGGTGATCCATTTCATAGCCATTCCTGTTGCCTTTCTTTTTTAACCGTCAAACGTTTTGGATTGTGTAATATTCACGCGGTAAACAAATCAATGATGGAGCGCAGATAGTGAAGAGAGTCGAACTGGAAGATTTTATGAAGCGGGAAAGGAAGTCCAGATCATAACAATCTGTCCCCGATAATCCTTAGTAATCGGTGCATTCACATCTAGCGTTTTTTACCCATAATAGTTGCCCATTTTGTTCGGATAAAATAAGATATTTATTATAAAGTATAAATGAGATTGGGAAGTAAATAAATAAACTGGAAAATGCATACATGTGGATTCCATTTGAATGTGAATTTAGAATTATATAAACCGTGCAATATTTGAATTTCGAACAAATCGACTGAAGCCACAAATAATGGAGAAAATTGCACCAAAATATTTCATTAATCATAACAGGAGTGGATTTTGGAGCAATTATTCCTGACCAAGTTTTGAATTAGATAGTTTTGTTCTATAAATGTGTTGACAAATATATCTATGCATTTTATTATATATAGTTATAATAAATGGAACATGTGTTTTCTTAATCAGGTCATTCGTATCACCTTTTAAACAGAAGTTATTTTTAATTAAATAATGGAAATATTTCAGAACCAAGAGATTTGGTTAAATGTTAATCATAATAATTTACCCTGTCATTATTTGCTGGAAATTAGGTGTGATCTAAAGTGATAAAATCTACAACGAATCAAAAGATTCAAACATACTTTAAAATTAGGAAATAAATAATATAGACTAAATATATTTTCGTAAATTATTACTGTTGGATTTATTCTGTAACTGCATTTTGGTTACAAAAAATTTGTCATGTTTGATAGTTTCAAAATTGTGGTCAAGGTTCAATTCTGGGCCGGTGGAACTGGTGTGGTTTTTCGTATGTAATTTTCACCTGGGTTTTACCCCCCTTTGAATGCGCTAATAGTGGTACATTTCTTCTCACCTAGTCTCATTATTATCCTATGTATTAATTCGTTAATCCTTGTGTATGAACTTATTTGAAAAATAAAATTTTCACCTGACTGTATTCAATCAAAAACAAGCAGCTTAAAATCATTATGTATTTACTGAAGTAAATAATTTGCATTTTAATTACTTTTACAATAGTTTTATTTCATTAAATATATATACATAGTTACTATACTGTTTTAAAATTTAAAGGATAGTACGAAGCATTATGGTGAACGGTAGCTTAAACCAAACATTTACATTAAAGGATATTTTATATGTGCAAAACATAAATTTTGTAAAATCATAGAATAAATTAATTAAAATTATAATTATAAAATGTGCCTGCATTGGGGATATTTTTGATGAACTGCCGACAGGGTTTTGTTTTTTATTTGCGTTATTACGGTCCACTTTATAAACCAACTAATTATACAAGCACAAGGTTTATAAGCTAATTTAAAATCTAGAACAGACAACATCCAGCCCTCGGCCGTTAATTTATCACTGTAAAAGGAGGCACTCACATTTCATCAATGATAAAAAATTTCAGTCATGTCTGGAGTCTAACCAGGGACCCTTAGCTCAGTAGTCAGACACGCTACCAACTTATTTATCTGAGGGGCGAAACGTTGGACACACAGATGTGGTCTCGTGGTCTAAGATTCCAGTTTTAGACACATTATGTTGCTGGTGATGAGAGGTCTAAATTCGAATCTAGGTCGGTCTGAGGCTAATTTCACACTTGTTATTAATCATTTTGGTTTTCCCATCCTCTTTATACGCTAATGTTGGTGTCTATTGTCTTAACCAAGGGAAGCCGGATCAAAAAATTACGGCACCGAGACTTCTTTGAACCCTTACAAATTCGACTACTTTTTTGGGAAAAGTGTTAAAAGATATACAGCTATTGATTACACTTATGACCCCCAATTTTCACAAAAAGTTGTATATTTACTTCATGAATTAATCAAGTTTTCAATGTTATCCATTGATAAAAGTTATTCAAAACCAATCTTAAAAAAAGGTCACTCTGCCAGAGATGATGGAATAGTTTTGTTACTAAACTCCACAAACCCGATTAATCTTTCTATTTTGAGTTTCTCTCGCCTTTTGAATTCTAGGACACAGTTTATTGTAAATATTTTAGTAGATACGGAAAGGTGTGACTCCTCTATAGGTAATATCCTTAAGTTATTTGGGAATATCAGCGCAACCAATGTGAAAATTCTTTGTTGGAAAGAATTGAAGTATGTTGGCCAAGAAACAAAAGTAAAGTTTGATATTAGTACTAACAATTATGAAATAATAAGAGCTGTCACGTGTAATCCAATCAGCTGCAAATATGGTATCATAGACTTTAAATACAAAGCCACACGGAAATATATTTTGGAGTCATATCACTTTACATGTGACAGAAACGGATATGTCTTCAAAGTCTCTGCTCATCAGTCTATTCCAAGAGTATTTTCCACTGTAGACAAGTCGCAAAGCAGACCCCTTTACGGCCCAGATATCCTACTAATGGAGACGATATCATCCCGCATGAATACCTCATTCGAGATAGTCCTGCCATTAGATGGTATAGGATACGGGTACAAACTACCCAACGGAACGTTCACTGGAGCCATCGGGGACGTTATCAATAAAAGAGCCGACATCACAGGTGAGGCTCGATCATGTAATTACGTGTTCGAGGACACGGAAAACACTTACCCGTACGACGTCAGAAAAGTTTACGTTGTGGTACCAAAATCTTCCCTTTTTCCTCGACATCTGACCCTATTTTTACCATTCAGTCATCTCACATGGACCGCTATCGGTAGCAGTATTTTACTCTCTACGGTATTCTGGTACTTCATCAGGAACTTCTCCGTCTGGGATCATCCGGAGCGACTGTACTCTGCCCTCTTTGAAACGCTTCAATCGTTCGTCGGGGTTTCATATCCCAGACAGCCTTTTTTGGCGAGAGAAAGGTGGTTCTTCATATTTTGGGTTTGGTTCAGCCTGATCATAACAAGCACTTTCCAAGGTTCGCTATCCAGCTTCTTTAACATTTCCAAGTATCTGTCGGACATCGACACGCTGGAGGGACTCAGCGAATCAGGATTGAGGATCCTCGTGTATCCTGGTACCGAGCTGGTCATAGCCATGGATAGCAGCAGAGTTTTGACGATACTCATGCAGAGATTTGTACCAATGCCGGATATAGAGGATATGTTGGACGAAATATCACGCCATAGAGATTCGGCCACTATAGTAGGATCGGATACGGCAGACTATCACGTCAGGAAAGCTCGGTACATGATCGACGACCTCCCAGCTCTACACGTGATGGAGGAGACCATCTTGATAACTGGACTCTGCTACAGCGTGCCGAGCGGTTCGAGATTCTTACCGAGGATTAATTCGATCATATCTAGGTTGTTCGAAGCAGGGCTTCTAAGAAAGTGGTATGTAGATGTAATAGAATTGAAAACCGTCTCCGGAGAGTTGCGTCCATACATTGCTAATATACACACAGCGAGAAACACTGTGCTAACTATGGAACACTTGAAAGTTCCATTCTTTTTCCTCGCTGGAGGATCACTAATATCTTCCTTCGTGTTCTTTATTGAACTAGGTTTTAATTTACATTAATTCCTAGCAATTAGTATGTAAAAAATATATATGATTTTAATTGAGATTTAAGAAAAGATATTTTCAAATTAAAATTAGTATTATTATTATTATTAGCACCGCGTCTTACTAGCCGTTCGGGTTGTACGCACTTACGCTCATGTGTAATGGTAGGGTGATTGTGAGATGATATGGAGGACCTACAGTTTAACGTGGAATCCGAACCACGGTGGAGGCCTGACATTCCTCACATTCACAAGTTGTGATTAATACAAGTCTTGTCAAAGGAAGGGAAGGGTTTGGTAATCAGATAAATCTGTGCCGGGACCGAGTATTGAACCCCGGACCCCTGCACAGAAGTCCGATACCTTACCCCAATAGGAAAGACTTAAAAGTTTTAAGATGGTGGGTAGGTAGGACTTGGAGCGTTAAGGTGACAATCAAGTAGGACGAATAGCTTTAAGGTGACAGACAAGTGAGGTTGAGAGCGTAAAATGGCAAGGCTGAAAATATTAAGAGGTAGGCAGGTGAGGAGAAGAGGGTTAAAGAGGTCCGGGGTTCAATCCTCGGTCCCGGCACAGATTTATCTAACTAGCAAACACTTCCTTCACCTTTGACAAGACGTGTATTAATCACAACTTGTGAATGTGGGGAATGCCAGGCCTCCACCGTGGTTCGAATTCCACGTTAAACTGTAGGTACCTACATTTCATCTCACGATCACCCTACCATTACACATTAGCGTAAGTGCGTATAACCGGAACGGGTAGTAAGACGCGGGGCTAATAATAATAAGAGGGTTATGGCATCCGTCACCTCCGGGAGTTTTCATAAGATTCTGGCTTGTCTCGAAATAGGAAACTTAAAGTGGATATTTGCCAATTAGTATGCAAGGAATGTGAAAACTAATTCACTCAGTAGCTCCCACTAATAGGTCAGGATTGACAATCTTTGCCGAGTGAAGAAATAAATTATCGTGTAAATTGGATATGTGTAAACTTATTGAATTACAACAATCCTTAGGTGTATTTACTTGCACCAAGAATACCGAAATTACTCATCGACAATTTGACCTGCACAATTATAAATTATTGAGTTTATTTAAGTATAGTTTGACCACATTAAGTTCTTATCATGTTATTTTAAATTTATGAACGTTAAACTCTTATTGACTGGAATATATTTTACCCTTTTATTTGTTTAATTGATCAAGAATAATGAGATTCTCTTTTAGCTTGACCATTTGGCACTTCGCTTGTCAATCTGTCCGGATTTTGTTCTGCGTTAAGTGTCAAACGCGTTGACCAATTTAAAAAAAATAATGGCAGGGACATTCTTTGAACCTAGACCGATCTACGTATCTATAAGGGTTTCTATCTTGTTATACGTTTCAAGATGGTGGCTGCTGAAATATATTTGTATTTGTTTGTTCAAGGATAACTTACAAATGCGTGTACCAATTTTTAACAAAATTTGGCAAGAAAATTCTTTGAACCTAGGTCGAATTATTTTTATTCTTGTGAACCGTTTCAGTATGGCGTCGCTCAGGAGGTTTTTCATTTAATATATCATCTCAAGTGATGTGAATTTAAAATTTTAAGCAATCAATTTAGTACCTAAAGTGCATTTTTAAAATGTAGGTGCATATTGTAAGAATGACATCTTAAACAGTGTTAACAACGGTTATTTTATATTAATATGATGTTTTGATGTACTATTGAATATAGTATTAATTTGTTTTATGTCTAGTTTGATCACCAAGGAAAAATATCAATTCGGGATTCAAAGAGAGATTATGGACGATACTTCAACTTGGAGTC
The DNA here is from genome assembly GCA_901482245.1 of Timema douglasi. Taxonomy (NCBI): domain Eukaryota; kingdom Metazoa; phylum Arthropoda; class Insecta; order Phasmatodea; family Timematidae; genus Timema; species Timema douglasi. Next base: position 22,178 of record CABEEJ010000266.1, read on the forward strand.
CAAAGAGAAATCTTAAGACTGTAGTAGCAACAAGAACATGGTGGGAGGGAGTTCTACTGTTCACAGAACTACTAGTATGTAAAATTGATAAAATGTATCAAAAATTACAACTGAATGTCACTTTACTGTACGTATAAATACATAAAAATTGTTTTAAAAACTTGTATAACTGTCAATAAAACTCCTTACTACATAAACCGAAATGTTTCTATACCTAAGTAAACCTATTAGATTTACCTTACAGGTGTATGAATTAGTAAAGTAAAATTAAATCAAACTAAAATTATTTTTTGACTATTTTAAAATTCACTTTAAAAAAAAACACATTTTTCTGTTCACACATTTCTGTAAATTTTACTGTGAAATATGTGTCATGCTTTGGGAAACCTTACTAATGCATTAGTAATACCTTTAAATACTTCCTAATCATATGTTATATAACCTGATGGTTCGAGTCCTGGGAGGTAAGAAATCTCATAAGTTCGCTTAATGTTGAATCAGATTAAGTACAAATTATTCTGATTTATGTTTTCGATTATTTATGTTGTACCTAGATTTTAAAATATTCAAGTTTGGATTCTAGAATTCGACTGCAGAAAACTAAGTAGTTAAGTTTTAAGTTATAATATTATTTAAATCAAGGGCATTCAACATATATTTTATGAGCCAAGCTCTCAGCACTTACAAGCTAATTAAATTATATTTCACAAAACAATAGACTCTCTACATTCTTTAAATATGTATACTGTATAGCTTTTCAACACCGGTGATCAGTAAACTACTAACGAATTATTGATAGTTGTAAAAATAAAAAAGACATTTTATTTGTCTTGTAAAACAATTATTTAATACATATTTTTAAATTATAGGTAGTAAAGGACATTTATGAATAATTCCATTTTATTTTAGAAAAATTTTCATAAATCCTTTTTTATCACGTAAAAAATTTCCCAGTCACCAAATGAGAACAAAATTGTTGAAAATGTAATAATAGAGTTCAATGTGGAAAAAGAATTTGAAAATTGGAGTTTAATATAAAGTCCGAAGATCAACTAGTATATAAGATATAAAACACACCGGATTAAGTAACATAAATTATGAATGAATTGACAATTTGAGAATTTCACTAGATTTCCATTATAATATCAAAAGAGTAATGAACATATTAAAATATACGTCACATATATGCGAACCTTGGCTGGAATTTGTACAGCATTTGAGAAACAAGGGAATTAAAGAACAGATAAGAATAGAATTCAATTTATTCAATTTATATTCAATCCTATAGTCTTACTTCCCTTCATATTATTTTTCTAATTTATGCACATTTATTTATTCTAACCTAAATGAAATCTGTCTTTTTGCTGCCTTAACCTTACACTTGACTTAAACTCATAAGTTTGTATTATATGTATTTTTATGTGTTATCTATAAATGTGACGTATATTTTAATATGTTCTTAACTTTTTTGATATTATGATGGAAATCTAGTGAAGTTCCCAATTGTCAATTCATTCCAAATTTATGTTACTTAATCCTGTGTGTTGTATATCTTATATACTAGTTGATCTTTGGACTTTATATTAAATTCCAATTTTCAAATTCTTTTTCCACATTGAATTCTATTATTACATTTAAGAAGTCGTTTCCTTATTACTTTTCATTGTGTTTTTCAAAAATTGTTGAAGCTATTTTCGGGGTGCCGTACCATTTGTTTTAAATTATGGAGCACATAAAACGTCATTCATCACAATATTGAGGCCGAAAATGTTCACAATTAGATTACTTTCTTTATATTAAAAAATAAAAAGTCTTCAGAGTGGTTACGCTATGACGTAGTGACTGACAGATGTGGGAAGGGTTACATATTTTTTGAAATGGTGTGTCCGTCGCTAGAAAGAAAAAAAAAAACCTCGGGAATATGAAACAAAGCAATAAACACATTCTTTGATCCTAGCACTACAAACTTATGAGATAGAGAAGTTCTCATGTTTTCCAAGAAAACGGAGAGGGTATAAGAAGAAATAATAAAAATAATAATAATAGAGTTGTGAATTTTATCCTGTCTGACATCGGAATATCCATCAAGAATGGTATTTTTATGTTCTCATATGAAGCATAGGAAACTCCTTTTTTTATATAACAATTCTATTTCAAGATTTTGAAAGGTTGTTATAAGCATGTCGCTTCCCTTTATTTCTTTGTGTGTATCCACGTTTGTATTTGTATTTCTATGTCTTTGAATATTTTATATCGGCGATTTTCAGCCTAGGGTTAAGGACTCCGCTTGGAGTCGTTGCGTTTTTTGGGTCGAGTCACAATGATTGTTGTAGATATAGCTTTAGGTTTATATCCAGGCCCTAATTTTTTTTTTAAGTGAATGATTGTAGCCTACTAGGAAGATGAAAAATGTAATTAGAAAAGTAAGCATTTAACATTATATAGGTGACCTGGTGGTCTAGGGGTAAGGTGTTGGACTTCTGTGCTGGAGGTCTGGGGTTCAATCCTCGGTCCCGGCACAGATTTATCTGATTACCAAACCCTTCCTTCACCTCTGACAAGACATCTTGTGAATGTGGGGAATGCCAGGCCTCCACCGTGGTTCGGATTCCACGTTAAACTGTAGGTCCTCCATTTCATCTCACAATCACCCTACCATTACACATTAGCGTAAGTGCTTATAACCCGAACGGGTAGTAAGACGCGGTGCTAATAATAATAACATTATATACAGCTCCGAAAATTGAAAAATAACACCTGGACACGGGAATCGAACCCTGGACCTTTGGACCTGGACCTTACTACGCCAATGCTCTAACTACTGAGCTATCCAGGAATAGTCCTGTGTACGGGGTTATTCTTCACTCATATCTTAAGGCAGAGTCTATAATGGACGTGCAACATCTATCTCTATTATATAAAACTGTTTATTTATTGTTTTTTAAGAATAAAAGAGCATGTACGACTCGGTGTAGGGATGTTGCAGTTAAGGGCGTATGCACGGATATGGAAGTTTGGAGGAGGTTAGTGAGGATGGATTAAGTATGGGGTGTTTTTTTTAGTTATATGCACAGTTTATTGCCTACCCTGTGAGGGAACGGCGTGATTAGCTATGTATATATGTAGTTACTGCTTAGGTTTGATTTGGTTACCCATCTTTGAGAGTTGTTTGCTGACTAAGTTTTCTGTATTACAGTAGCCCCATGGCTTCTTTGGTGCTGACTGACAGCTCACAGCTGACGGCTTTGAAAAGTTACCAGACCAAATTATGTATCCCTACGCCGAGCCATATGATCTGCAAAAACATGTGTTTAGCAGCTGTCACTTCTGACAGTCAAAATTTAGGTATATACCTAAATGTTGACTGTCAGAAGTCAGCTGTGAGCTGTCAGTCAGCACCAAAGAAGCCATGGGGTTACTGTAGTTTCGTGTGAGAGCCACTAATAGCATGAAATCCCAATACCCTCCTGGATAGTTGATTCTCTTGTACGACACCTTAGTGGCATTCGTATAACCATTAAATATACATTTATAGTCATTGAGTGAAATCCATCACTAAGGTATTCTAAACACCCATCCTAGATAATGTGGGTTTATAATCTTCGATATATTCTCATCATTCTTAGCACAAACGTAAATAAAAAAAATTAAGCACTTTAAACAAAAACAGCTCACTATAATAGATTATTCATAAAGTCATAAACTATAACACAGGTAAAACGAATAAACCGTTACACTTCGTCAGGTTAAATACAGGACGACACCTACTCAGACCAGAATGGAATGGGCCAGTTTCATATGTTAAACTGGCGTATTCCATTTTGGTTCAGGTAGGTGTCATCTGGTATTTAGTATAGCAATGTACTTTAAGTGTGCTTAGTCTAACTATTAAACTGGCCCTGAGTCACTAATAGCAATTATGATCAATTATAGTTCAGAAAAAAGAATTATAGAGAGTGTAACTGCAGGTATTCAAGCTCCAAATTCTCCGTAAGCGTTGACCTTATCCGATGAGAGTCTAATACCTCAAACTGTGTGGCTCATCATTTTTGTTGACACATTCATGTATTCTCAACCCACAGACTTAACGTCAAATTTGTCTTTATCTGGTTTACTGGTGACTGGACGATTGGGGATTGAATCCTGGACGAGTGTACTCAAGAGTGCGTTAATTTTTGAAAGTTATTTTTTTTCCAACTAAATGATTTCCCACTCTTACCCTACGGAAATTTAGGCGCATTTCCTATAAACCCTACATTATTAAATCAACCTTGTTCCATTTGTGTAGCAAAATGCGGATAGCCTGAACCAGTAGGATGCGATGAGAAAGAAAAAAAAAAGTATTTACACTTTAAAAAAGTTTTTTTCGTCTAGAACTTTAGAAATAAGATGCCAATTTTGACGGTTTCTCGATCAGTATGCTGACTTTGGTCAATATTGGGACAACACTGGTGGTCATTTAAAATTTATTTTTAACGATTTAAAAAATGTCCATATTGCTGAGTATTGAGTAAATAATAGATGTAATATTTATATAATTTAAAGTGACATAAATATGGCACTGGAGAAGACTTGAGAAGATCAGGTGGACAGACAGGGTGACAAATGAAGTCCTAAGAAGAGTGGGTGAGAATAGATCCATTTTGGATGTGATTCTTCGGCTCAAAGCAAACTGGATCGGATACATACTTATGAGGAACTTTCTTCTGCACGACGTCATAGAAGGAAAGATTGAAGAAAAGAGGAACTTAGGAAGAAGGAATGAGGATTGAAATACTAGATTACTTGAAGTAAAGAAGAACATTCTGGGAGCTTGAAGAGGAGGCAAAGGACAAGACATATTGGATGTCCAAGTTAACTGACAAAAGGAGAGTGGGTTTCTCGTAATACAGAACATCTAATGATATTTTTTTTTAAATTAAGCTCTAAAAAACAAACTTAATTCAAAATATGTTTATTTATACATATTTTGTTAACATTTGAAATGGGTACATATTTTATAGCCCTTTTTTTAAGAGGGCATTTTAAAAATTACAAACTTTTTTGAAGATAAAATTGATCATTTTTACTAAATGATTAATATTACTTTATAGGTAATGATATTATTTAAAAAAAAGTGAAAGCTGCAGATAACATGACTTTACGTATAAAAATGAAAGTATATTTATATTTTCTAGTTTTCTGATACTGTTCTTCCTATTAAAATTACACCATATCAGTGAAAATCATCGTGCAACTTTGTATTTGCTGTACGTAAATTTTATTGTCCCGTTCTTGAAGACTCGTGTGCATTAGGGCGTGATAAAAGTGCTAAAAATAACGACCCATAAACGGGATATGACTCTGCCGGCTCTGAGGGAGAGATATTGTTAGTTTCTATACATAAACATGCTGTTTCTCCAAATATGAAATCGTTTCTGGAGGAATGTAAGTAGATGCTCACTTAAAAAGGATTCATTTTATATCCTTCAGCTTGTGTCTATGGGAAATGATGAATATTATTTGAATACATGCTCTCGACTTGTAATAAAAGAATTTGACCTCGACAAGTGTACATTTTTGTAATTGTGTGCATGTTTCGATTTATTCCTTTTTTTCGGGTGTGGGTGTAAATGTGGGTGGTTGGAGGGGGTGGGGTGGGTGGTTTTCATTAGGTGGGTGTAGGTATGAATGTATGTTGGGGTGTAGGTGGGG
>CABEEJ010000266.1:32945-63948 GCA_901482245.1 Timema douglasi
TATCCCCCAGATTTAAAAAAATGGGAGGCTCCCCCCCCCCCCGCTCCCCCAGTTCTCAACATTGCCCTTCTTGTACTCTCCTTTACTACTAGAGAATTTTTCTAATATCGAAATGCTTAGAGTTGGGATAACACTGTTTCACCCCCACTCCCCCAAATATATTTCGTGCAATGCCCCTGGTTGTTTCCCAATAGTAACCATGCATTTCCCTCAGCTATGATATCCAGTATAGGTCACGTGATCCCTATTACCACACTCAAAGACCATTCATAAACTTTCGTATAATTGGTTTCAAAATACACTGTTTTCGGCTTAACCTCAAACCGTTCAAACTCGGGTTTAGACTCTTCTGTGATGAGATCACGCACTTTACGCATCGAGATAATATTGCTGACCTTTGATCTACCGTCCTATCACACCTTCTCCGAGTTAGTAAAACCACCTCCAGTCGTTTCACCAATTAGACTGACCCGTCGACCGTTTCTCACCACAACATTCGAACTAGTCTTCATACGACCGTCTACAAACGTGACGTTCTCAAACGTACTCAGAAAACCTCCTGACTTTCAGGTCACGTGGTCGAGACCCACGCACCTGGCGGACACTGTCTAATCTGACCTCTAATACTCCTTTACCTATATGTGACGCTACTCGCTTTGCTCGCTGTGGGGTCCACCCTCCAAACCCCCAATGAGTGTAAACTAATGTAACTCCAGAGTTGTTTTGAATGTTGATTTATTTTACGATTCTAGCTGTCTCATGGGTATGTCAGAAAATTTAAAAATGTGTGGAAAATGTGAAAAATGTATCTAGAATAAAAAAATCCTCTGGTGCAATCCGTTTTTTGATAGGTCTTACCGTTTATACACAAGAGGCCTCCAAAGAAAGGTCCGAACCGACTTTAAAGTTGCTACGTCATTTTAAAAAAAATTCGGGGGTTGAAAATTAGTTTTTTTTAACTTTTCGGAATTTTCCCGTTGGTTACAGGCTAGAAGCTATAAGTTTGCAAATTTGCAAGTTTCTGGCTCATCTGGAAGTGAGGAAACATTAATGTCAGTGAGTGAGGGAGTGAGTGAGCCATGTGGCTTTATAGTGTAGTGAAGTGAAGTGATGGATCGTTAAAATGTAAAAATAAAAATAAACTTTTGGATCACCCATATCTAAAAATAAAAATGAAAAATAAGTGTTTAAAAATAGGTTTATTGTAATTTTTTAGGGGGAGGGGGGCAGGGAAGTTTACACGATTACGTACTAACTACGCTAATGGTTTTGTTTTAAGGAAGGTTGAATGTATAGGAAGTGTATCCACATTTGCGTGGAGATATAGAGTGAGAAATCATTTTGGGGAAAACCACCCTCAATCATGCTTGCAAAGCGTAGGTTCTTATGAGACATATAAGCAAACACAGATACTCTTAAACTAGCTTTAATGAACCATATATTTTTAAAATGTAGTGCCTAAAGCTTTTTAGGTCACAGAAGCAATAGTTATTTGATTCCAAAACAGAAATTTTAATTTCTAAAGAAACATAAAAAAATATAAATGTACTAAATTGAATTATTTGGAAGAACGCATATGTTTATGAAAGAGGGGTCCGGGGTTCAATCTTCGGTCCCGGCACAGATCGGTTTCAATGTTGGACACTCCATACAACGACCTCTTGATTTTATCTGTTTCATCTGAAGGAAATGAATGTTCACATAAAAAAGTGCTTCCAAAAAACTGTTTACGTTTTTAGAGCTTCCTTTCCTTAGGTAAGTGATTTTTATAAAAAAAAATCCAATAGAACTTATGAAAATTTTGTCTTCAATTCAAAGTTACATCAATTAGCTCTATTTGGAAATCTGGAGATTAAAAACTCAAAAAATTGTTGTTTTTTGCGAGGATTCCCGAACTCACTTTTAAATGATGTCATTTTCTCGTGGGCCGCGTAAAGTGAGGTCAAGGACCGCGGGTTGTGCGCATCTGGTTTAACTCTTCACTCTCGTGTTGTATGGAGAGTGTCTATTCCTAAATAATTTCTCACTCTCCCTCAACGCAAATTCGGGCGCACTACCTCTAAATTTCTATCTTTATCGTCCCTGTTCCTTTAGAGTAATTAAATGCATGCGTGGAACTAAAACGGGTACTAACACGCTGTGAAAAAAATATAAGTATGTTGTTGCGTCGGAGGAATGACTTCACAGCGTATCACGGATCATCGTGAAAAAAGGCAGTTGGTCCAGAGCCACCGGATAATCTCTCAGCCAGGTGCGGCCTTGAATAAGGTCCCTGTCAGGGTGCATATTGTCCCTCCACAAGCCCTGAGGAAGATAGATGTCTCTAGAAGTTGCACCTTCTTCCAGGACAGGGGCCACTAGTATGTCTTCGCCCAGTAGAAACTCTGCAACAAAACACATCATGTCAGTTTATTTTAGCATCCGTTCCAGTTATACGCTTATTTACTAACTACGCTAATAGTTTCATGGATTAGGAAGGCTATATTTAGAGGAAGTGCACCCGCATTTGCGTGAGGAAGGAGAGGGAGAGTGGGAAACAATTTTGAATAAACCACCCCAAGTACACCCGAGAAAGATTCGAACCAAGATCTCTTTGTCATCGGCAGTGTGGTATATTGCGATAGTAGCGCGTTAGACCATGCGACCACCGAAGTGGGTACCACGTCATTTGATAAATTGGCTAGGATCCTTCGAAGTGTGCAGGATAGTCCTTCCCTTGTGTTGAAAGAGATCCTGCCTTTATCTATGACAGGAGTCACTGGGATGTCCTCAGCTACCAGAAACTCTTCAACAAAACCACACCACGCTAGTTGAGACATTGTCCAAAATCCTTCTAAGTGTCCTTTCCTCGTCAACGTGTCAAAGGTCCTTTATGTTCTGATCCCATTTGGTGTTAAGAACAGAGTATAGGTCAGATGTGTTAAAAGTCTCCGGGATTAACGAGAACAAGGGAGGTCTTAGACATATTTATAAAAATAAATCGTATAACTCCAGAAGGAATTCACAGCCCACGAGAGGATGCATAGTAACGATTTTTGTATTTTAAACTTTTTTTAATATATACATAATTCACAGTTCTCTAGAATATTGTATTTGAAAAGTTCCTTTGGGATGGTTTATCTGTCCCTAAGGCTGGTATGGCACGTATTATTCGTCCCTTGATCGCAGATGGCACGCATTATTCGTCCTTTGGTCTGAAAACTGAGAAGGTACGCGTCCTTTGGGATAAGATGGCACGCACTATACATCCCTTAGTTTGAGAAGGTGCGCGTTATTGGCCCCTTGGGATAAGATGGCACGCGTTTGGATGAGGTTGTACGTATTATTCATGTATTGTGATGAGATGGCACGCGTTATTTGTCCATATGACTGAGATACAAAGCATAATATCTACCTTAGTCTGAGATGGCACGCATTATTTGTCCATCTGTATGATATGACATCCGTTATTTGTCCCTTGAGCTGAGATCACCCACGTTATTCATATATTGAGATTAGGTGGCACGCATTGTTGCGACGTCTGGATGAGATGGCGTGGCTATTTTCACCTTGGGATAAGATGGCACGCGTTATTCCTCTCTTTGGATGAGATGGCACGTGTTATTCATGCACTGGGATGATATGGCACGTGTTATTCATCCATACGAATTATAATGAAAGCATTATGTTTACCTTAGTCTGAGTTGGCACGCATTATTTGTCCATCTGGTTGGGATGGCATGCGTTATTTGCACCGAGATGATACGCGTTATTTATCCTTCTGGATGATGTGGGTCGCGTTATTTGTACGCAGGACGTGGTGTCTCGTAAACCAGGCCTCTAGACCACGCGCGTGTTTCCAAACTGTCCCCCCCAACCGGAATCCTACTATATGAATGCAAGTGGCGATATTTCGGCGTGGGCGGAAAGGAGTATCAGGCTCTTGTTCTGATCGACCCGCGAGCCTCGTCTGTAACCATCGTAACTGTGGTTCACGACATTGATCCGCTGCGCGACAGAGCGCAGCACCTTCCAGTCGCAACAGTATCACGTGGGAAGTTCCTTTCCACACCCTCCGTCTTTCTGTCGCCCGAAGAGGTAAGGGATTTTAAGGTATCCCTATCATAGCCCCCAATTTGTTCCGTCCAACTTTCATCTAACAGCTAGAAAAGTTACTTGATCTATTTTCACGCATTCATACGTCAAGCCATGTTATCTGAAAGTATCCTTTTGATAGGATACTATTAATACCTATCAACTTTGGCTGCAAAAAAAGTTTGTATTGTCTAAAAAAAGGTATTTCTATTAAAGTTGGACTGTTTAGTGGGGGTTTTTTTGGCACCACGTCTGACTGCTCGTCCAGGTTATGTACTTATCTCGCTAAGGATTTTTGAGTCTGGGAAGGTTAGATTTATAAGAAGTGTACCCGTATTTGCGTGGGAGGAAAGTGGAAAACCATTTTTGGGGAATAAAACTCTCGGAACATCCGACCGAGGTTTGAACCTTGATCTTCCCCGTCAGTGTTTGTTAAGTGTTTAATCGTCTTGCAAAACCAAAATTGCGACCGCAGTGCTTGCTACTCACCGTCCTCAACTGTTTGAGCGATGGCATCCTCCGGGTCCACCCACCAGATCGGCGGGTTCAGGGGCGATCCGTCTTGCACCGCTCTGGCGGCTCGATCGAGAATGACGTCAGAATATTCCGCGTGGAGAGCGGTGAACTTCCGGGAGATCGTCACTGTCTAGCGAGGGGAGGGAGGGGAGGGAGAAATAGTAAATCAAGAATAGGTTAAGAATAATATTATTATAATATTTAGCACCGCGTCTTACTACCCGTTCGGGTTATACGCTTTAAGTACTAATTACTCTAATGGATTGGGAATTGGGAAGGAGAAGTGAACCCGCATTTTCGTGGAGGGAGAGTGGAAAACCATTTAGGAAAAACCACCCCCAGTTCACCCAACCGAGATTCGAACCTTGATCTTCCCGTCCTCAGCAGTCGAGCTCAACACGACAAGCGCGTTAGCCAACTACGCCACTGAGGCGGGTAATAGGTTAAGAGTTATTTGCTAGTGTCGGCGATTTAAATTATATAATCTACGAAAGATCAAGAGGAGGCTATTTGCTTCAGTGGACGCATGGTCTAAGGCATCACCCTCGTGTTAGACTAGACTGTATATGACAGGGTGATCGAGGTTCGAATCCCGGTTGGGTGTACTGGGGGTGATTTTTTCCAAAAGTTTCCACTTTCCCTCCACTTAAATGAGGGTACACTTCCTTTAAATTCGACCTTACTCCTCCCTAGACAATTAGCATAATTATTAGTACATAAGCGTATACACCGAGTGGGCAGTAAGACGCGGTGCTTAAAAAACTAACCAAACCCTGTTGACCATGGGAATTATTCTACTTTCGAAGAAAATCTCCCGGAATCGAAGACGGGACCTCTAAGTCAGCGGACATTGGTTCTGACCACTGTACGAGGTTGGTTAGTTTTAAATAAATATTCCAATATTAATTATAGAGACACTGGGAAATCATATTAAAGGGATGAAAACAACAGTTAATTTCCCCAGTCATCCCCCACCCCATCAGATTAAGTTATTATTATTTATATATTTTGCACCACGTCTTACTACCCGTTCGGCTTATATGCTTAAGTACTAATTACTCTAAAGGATTAGGAATTAGGAAGATTGATTTTAGAAAAAGTGAGCCCGCATTTGCGTGGAGGGAGAGTGGAAAACCATTTAAGAAAAAAACCTCCAGTTCATCCGATTGAAATTCGAACCTCGATCTCCCCGTCCTCGGAAGTCGAGCTCAACACGACTAGGCGCGTTAGTTAACTACGCCACCGAGGCTGGTATTAATAATACTATTATAATTATTATAAACACCGCATCTTACTACCCGCTCTGGTTATACGCAAATATAATTACTATAATAGATTAGGAACGATGAATGAATCATTTTAGAGGTAATCTACATACATTTGCATGGAAGGAAAGTGGGAAACCATTTAGGAAAAAAATACCTTCAATAGATTCAACTAGGGTTCAAACTCCGATCTCCCCGTCTTCAGCAGACCAGTCTAAGACAAATGTGGTGCCTTATTCCGTCCGCCAACTGAAGCGGGTGCCTTTAGGTGCGAGGTTAAACGCCATGGAGATTTCAGAGATAAGAATACCAGTCGAGTGTGTTGAGGTGATCTTTCCTAAATGGTTCCCCACTCTCCCTCCCAGTAAATCAGGATACACTTCCTAAGTCTACCTACCTCATCCCTACCCCATTAGCATTGATATGCGGATAGCCCGGAGGGGTTGTAATAAGCAAAGTACTTTTTTTTAAACTAGGAACACTTAAATTTACATAATTAATTCTAGCACCTTGTCTTACTGCTCGTTCGGAATACACGCATTTGCACTAATTACCCTAATATTTTAGAGATGAGGAAGGTTAAATATAGAGGAAGTGTACCAACATTTTCGCGAAATTTAAACCCCAAATTCCCCGCCATCAGCAGTCTAGTATATGGCGACAGTTATGCTCTAAACCACGTGGTCACTGAAGTAGATTTATCACTATTCTATTATGAAAATGTATTTAAGATGAAAAATAAAACTATTTTAACCTTTTTTTTGTCGCTTACCTCTTCGTCGAAGTCCCAAGGCACAAAGGAGAACTGCAAGGCCGGCATGAGCGCATTAGCTTCGAGCCATCTGATGAACAGCTCTTTGGTCGGCACGCTGTCTCCATAGCCATTTCCACCGATCATGTCGGGCAGTACAAAAGGATAACCAGCCATGTTCATCACTAACAATGTCGTCACAAGAGTCTTCAAACCATTATCCCAACCCCAGTTGGTGTCTTTGTCCAGCATCCTCAAGAAAATCGGTAACCGGTTGGTCCTTCTAGCCGAACGCACCTCTATCTGGCCCCCAAACTGCGACACCGTCTCCACGTATCTCGTCGTGAAAATACTCGGATTGAGATCGAGGGAGGCGTTCAGGACCGGAAGCTGCGGCATGAAACTTGTCTCCCCGGCGTCGAACTTAAGAGAATCCACCCCACTCAACTCTTGATTGGCCCTGACACGTCCGACCCACCAATCGACAGCGTCAGGGTTTGTGAAGTCTAAGATGCCTCCCTGACCTTCCCACCAAGTAGTCTCAGTGTCTCCCTGTGTGTTCTTCACGAAGTAGCCCTTCTCCAAAGCCTCGTTGTGATAAGGCTCACAGTCCAAATTTATAAAAGGTGGCGTCCAAAGGGTGACTCGGAAACCTTTTTCCTTCAGACTATCGGTGAGATTTCTGATATCCGGAAATTTTGTTTTATTGAAAACTAAAGAACCGAAACATTCTTCCCACATTTCATCAATCTCCAGCTGACTGTTATTGAAGCCATTGGATATTATATGATCACCAAGCTCTCGGACGACATCTTCATCTATATCCTTTTTATACTTGGCCCAGGTAGACCAAATGGGGTGGCGAAACATGCGCTCATCTGGGACCCCACTTGGTTTCCCGATGTAGTTCTCTATGGCATGTTTGTGAGCAGTCCTAGCGTTCCCTAAAGTACACATTGTGTAACTCAGAGTCAAATTTGGATTTGATGGAGGGTAGGGGTCTATATTTTTAGCGATTAAACACAAGGAGCCATCTCTGTGATTATTTTGATCAACAAATAATGGAACACCGTCATCGACAAAAATATAGAAGCCTTTAGAATTCACCCAATAAGGGTCTGCTAATCCTTGATTTTCCGCTTGCCTAGTGACGTACGGTACCTCGGTGAAGTTATATTTCTCGAAAGGCCAATATTGTTTCTTTATTTCTGGTCCACCAAACCAGTGGGCCTCTCCCAAGTCGAAGCAGTCTTCGAACTGCTGCAAGTTTCCGCTTGTGTCTGTCGACAACCATTCTACATGCATACATTCTTCGTTTTGATGGAGTAATCTAACTTCGGCGGAATCCCACCGACAACGAATTTCATCTTCTGATGATGAGCACCAAGATGCTACATCTTCTATCCCCACGCCAATTTCAGCGGCAGCAGCTACATAACCATCTGTTGAGTAAATACAATATTCTTCAGTCTTATCTGTTGTGTGAAAGTTTTGTGTGTGTATATATATATATATATATATAGAATACATTAACTGTATACACTTACTTACTCTATGGTACCGGTATATATAAACTCAAAAGCTCATCACCACACTTAAAAAATTATGTCACCAATCCCTATCTTGAACATTAAATGTTCAAATAATTTAAAACTTGTGCTAACAAACCTTTTCTAAAGTGATACACACTTTTAACCTAAGATGTAGATATGTATTTAAATAGAATCGACCAAAGTTACTGATACACAAGGTGCAGATTACAGGAGACACACATACACCCTTAATGCTCCCACCCAGGATTTAGGTTTAAACTTTAACTTTTTCCGTTAATGGTGACCAAGTGAATTTAACGAACTAAAACATTCAACCAATGCTATATATTGCTAACATTTAAGCTTACTTACTTTCTTTTATTGAATGGATTGTCCAAGCATGGCTTTCATTAGCTTGTGACAAGACAATCGAATATTCCACTCTCCCTTGCACCAATGAGTTGAGCATCAAAAGAATAGCCACTGAGATCAAGAATGAAAATTAAAAAAACATTATAGCTTGATCAAAGGATTCCATGGTTCCAAAAAGTAAACATTTAACTTGAGAACATGAAACAAGCCAAAACACAAACACAATATGTGGACAAACTAAATACAAATAGTGTTTTAACACAAACTAACAAAAATATATCTAGTGTTTAGTAATCTTTTTAATGACTACTGTTTGGAGGCTATTATTTATTTTGCAACTATCCATAGTATATTTCTAAATTGTATGTTGACAATCATAAAAGATCAAAGAAACAATCAATTGCGTCACATCAAAATAATGTACTGAGTGAATTTTTTTTAAATATTGTAGATATTATTGAGGATCATTTCATCAAATCTAGCTTTGTCAAAAAACTTCAAAATTGAGATGGATATAATTTCAATTTTGTTTTAAATTAATAGGCTTGGAAAAAAAAAGCAAACTCCTCTGCCTGTTAAATAAGAACTAACATAGTTTAGTTAGTTATTTTTCAATTAATGTTTAAGTTTGGTAAGTTTTGCAAAACTAGCTTTATTTTTATAGGTGTTTTAGTGAAACTCTTTTTATTATTTAGACAAGAAAATAAAATATATATAATATAGGCAGTGGCAGCTCATGTATAGGCACTGAGGAATTGCAGCACCCCCTATTTCCACTTGATATTTTCTATAACATTTAATATAATGAGTCTTTTTTCTTTCTTTATTTTTGTAGTACAATATATATTCCTTAAGCTTAATGTCAATACTTCAGTAGCCATCCCCCAGTTTATGAAAAATATACAAAAATATTTGTATGTAACTGTGCGCTTCACAGTGCGTGACGTGGTGTTTGACTGCTGTGCGCATGTGCATATAGGAAGGGGGTGGGGAGGAAGGCTGGACTGCCAGGTATAGAGAGCGCTGTTGCTCTGACGTTATGGTGGAAGTTTTTGTTTTACTCAGCGTGTGTTGTGCTTAAAGCCCATGTACCATATTCTTGAATGTGATAAAAGTGTAGAATTAGATTATTTTTCTTCCAGCTATTATATTTGATTCATTTTTTTCGGTTCTTTTATTTAACAAAAAGACTAAATGCGCTTGTAGTACTTTCAATGGAGAAAAATTTCTTCAATTGTCATCCAGAGATCAAGGAGAAAATTATTGACCTTTTTGCGTAAGTTAAAACAAGACAAATGGATTTCATTTTTAAATGAATAGATCAAGCTTGAACCGTAACAATTTAAGTCAAAGTAAGCAAAAAATATTTGGTGGTTTTTTTGCTAAGATTATCAAGTTCCTGAATAAATTTTATTTTTATACATGTTTTTTCCTTTTACACAATTTTAAAACAAAGGCTAAAAATTTTCTGGAGCAGCACCCCCACTAATTTTAGCTACAAGCCGCAATATAGGTGTTAAGATAAAGCCTGTTGTATTTTAAATTTGTGATTTAATCTGCTTCAAACAGTCAACGGTGAATATTCAAATACAAAGTGAGTAATGGATTATGTTAACTACATACATAAAATAGTAAATATATTATTCAATTTAAACTTTTATAAGGGAAACATTACAAAGGGAATGATGACAAAATGTGAAAAGATATTTTAAAAACGATGACAAGGAAATAAAAGTCCAATAATTAACTCTTTCTGGAGGGTTAAAATTCAACAATATTTACTATCTTATATCTGTAATTTTCATAGTATATTTAGTATCTTATATCTTATATTTTCATAATATATTGTGAACTAGCTAATTTATGTGGCTCAAATCACAAATACTAAAAACAAGATCTAAATTTATAAATGTATTATTTATTTTTTTCATTTCAACTTTCCCTTTATATAATTATACTGTCCTTATCAAATTTTAACATGTTTTATAAAAAAAACTTGCATCGTTAATATTCTGATCGAAATAACTTTTATATTTTTTTAGTTTAGACCATTATCTGTTTAAAGCCTGTGACCAGGTCAGTTTAATAAAATGCTTCCATCTTCTTATATCTTTCCTTCTTTAATTTCTTCCATTCTTCTCCTCTCACTTGCATACTTTATCTACCCCTCCCAGTTCTACCTTGGTCACCTTTGCGATCTTTTTCCTGCATACTTCCATCTCCATCATTCTCTTAGGTATTTTCTCCTTTTACAACTATACCATCTTAGTTTTACTTCCTCTACTATCTCATGTACTCCTTGTACTTCCAATCTTTCCAGGATAGCTTAAGTCCTTATTCTATACCTTTTCTCAGATATATTACAGCCAACTTTATAGCTTTACTAGAACTTATTCTCTTGTTTAGTTTTAATCCATGGCTAACATTAAATACATTTGTGATGTTTGAGTTATGTTGACCTACAGTTTTTCTCAAGACCAATATTCAATCCTACCAACTAATGTTTGAATATTTATTTAAAAAAAAATACATCGAAGGTTTTTATGAATATTCATAAATACTTCCCACACTAAAACATGATTTTATGCCTCCAGATAGTGTACATGCTAAAATAGAGAAAGACAACCAAGGAAAAAAAAAGTATAGTGAAAGTTTGGTCAATAATCTGGATTGGTAATGATTTCAAATCTCGGTATCACAAAGTTTATTAAAAAGCCATCTATCATCTAACATAAAAGCTAGAGTTATCAAATATTTCAAAAATATTAACAAGGTTACAGTTGAAGCAAAGTACACATTTGCCGGCTTTGACTTTGATTATTAAAGTAGTTCAAATTGCACAGATAATTGATCAAGCAGTATGTTCATGTGAGCAAATAAAACTGTGTAGATACAGAGGCCTTTAACATGCTAGATGAGGGCAGTTTTTGGGGTGCGCTTGAATATGTCGGACAAGTAATTATGATCCAAGAATAGTTTAAGACTATTCTGATGAAAACAATGAATACAATTATAAACAGCGATTTCAAAAATACAAAATAATTTTAAACATAAGTTTTTTTAGATATTCTTTATGAACAAAAAAAAAAAGTTATATATATATATATATATGTCTTACATTTAAAACTAAGATATAAATGAAGACAGCTTACATTATGTTTAAAATATCTAGGGTAATTTAACAACATAGAGTTGTTATCTAGCGGCCAGAGTACCAGGATATGAATCCAGAAGTTACGGGTTTGATCCCCTGGGCTTAGAGTTTTCTCTGAAGCAGTGGGTGTGGAACAGGGTAAAATCATTCTTGTGAGGACAACTAAGAAGTTACTTGAACAAATAAGTAGTAGATTCGATCTAGAAAACTAATATTAATGGCCAGAAGGTTTGTTGTGCTGACCACACAACACACTCTATCCACAAATGTTGGCACTATATTCCCCAAAATGCAGAGGCCACTCGATTGGGATAGCTCACTTGAGAGCTGATGCCATTGAGTTTTAATCAGTTATATTTTAACAGAAACATCATTTATCTATAGTTATTTATTTTAAAAGCAATTTATATTATTTCTAATGTACATATTTTGATTAAAGTACTTCTATGAATAAAAGATGCTCAATACACTTTTAAAAAATGGAATACTTGAAGACTTCTTTGAAAACACTAAAACCCCTAAGGAACTTAACATTTTTAGACAGAGCCAGTCTAAAACAAACAGTCCTCAAATTTGTGGCAGACCAACAACTAGCCCTACATAGTTTCTTCATGAAATTTTTATTAATTTGTTCTGAATCATTATAAAAATGTTTTAAACAGGATAGTAGAAACTCTTATTGCATGTACTGCAGGTGTCTGGTTTTAAAGTGTGTGTAAACTTATTGTAGATCTACCAATCTAATCATCTTGGAATAAAATGATTTAATAATGACATAATGAAATATAAAGCTATTTATTTATGGTCAAACTAATATGATTGAACAATCATATTAAAAATACATTTTTAATAAGTAAATAAATATGACTGTCTAAACCCTACCTTTCCCAAAACAAATTATTCCATACATTTTCACCTATATAATAAGACAGATATAAATGAACACAGCAATAAATATTTTTAATGTTATTCCATTAAACTATATACTCGGGTTATCAATCTTTATCTAAAGTGTCAGAGATAGAAAAATAATTGTCATTAAATTACAGATAGTTTACAAATTCAAGTAGTGTTTATCAATTTTAAAATTACAATGTTATCAGGTTCTTACAAAGTTAAATAACAACCAAGAAAACAATAAATCATTATTAGCACATAAGAAGCGTGGGTAAGAAGAGTCTTCTTCATTATGTCATAGAAGGGAAGGTTGAGGTAAAAAGTAGCTTAAGAACAAGGATGATTAAATATGGGATTACTTGAAGGAAAGACAAAAAATTTGGAAGCTGAAGGAGGAGGCGAAGGACAGATTGGTGATCTAAGTTCATTGACAAAAGTAATGGACCTGTCTTAAGACAGAACACCTAATAATAATGATAATAATAACACATATAATAAGTATAGACTCAAGATAACATAAACTTACACAAACACATCTTTTCAGATAAAATTCTGACAGAGTAATAATGTAGATATAGGAAAATAGCACTTGGACAAGGATTTTATTCCTGACCAGTTGTCTAGCCGCAATATTGACTGAGCTATCCAGTTGAATGACACACTGACAAGAATGTTCTGGATATCTAGGTTGATAAAGGGGTCACTGTGTAGAGCTGAATGACCAGGGTTCAAATATTCGTCCAGGTGCTATTTTTCTATGTTTACATATCTATATTGCTGCATGTTCCTTGAACTAGAACAAAGAAAATAATAGCTTGAGTCTTTACTTGACCGAAAAGACAGTAGAAACTATATACTATGATGATCCAAAAGTAATTAACGGAAAGCAACAAAAACTAGTAAAACTTCTTTCATTTAATTATTTCCAGCTGTTCCTTTTGACAAATAATATCAATGGTATAAAATATTAATTTTTCATTATCAACTGTAAACAAATATTCTTGTATTTTCTGGACCTAGCTTCCTGCCATGATTCCACCATAGCTACACAACCAAAGGGAGGCAACCCTGTCTCTTGAGATTCAGAAAGAGCTTTTCAAAATAAAAAGAGTCAACTCCTTAGGATGTGTGCATCTACATTTACCACCCCAAAAAGCCAGATGAGTGAGGAGAAAAAACTTGGAAGATTTTGGATGAATTAAAATTTTATTTTTTGTACCGCATTTGGGCTATCCGGGGTTTTTTTTAGCACTGTGTCTTATTAGTGGTTCAGGCTGTACGCATATATACTGATTATGCTAATAAGTTAGGGATTATTAAGGTTGACTTTAGAAGACATGTACCCACATTTGTGTAGAGAAAAAGTGGAAAACCGACAGATAAACCATTCTGAGTACACCCAATCATGCAGCCACTGAAGCAGGTATTTAATTATATTAATGAAGTAGGGATGAAAAAGGAAGAATTTAAAGGAAATGTCCCCCCCATTTTTGTGGAGGGGGAGGGTAAAACCATCTAAGAATAAACACTTGACCCGGATTCTGAACTAGACCTTCCCATCATTGGTAAAGCCCACTCTGGACAAATTTTAGCTATAATTTTGAGTCCAATGAATTGGGGACAAATATTTAGTAGACTTTATTAACAAATTTTTGGATTCAGGGAACAGAGAAAAAAAAACTCTTGTGTTAATCAATTAATTAGCAGGACTTATTTGTTAAGAAGACACTAATGACTCCATATTATTCACAGAAGAGTGTCAAACCATGACAGCGTTAACAGTAACATTGTCTAATATAAGTTTATATAATAGTATATTTTAGTCATAAGTGGTAGGTACATAAATTGAGAAATTTGTTTCTTTAAACATCATAATGTGTTAGCTACCACAAGATAGTTTAAAAATACTAATTATTTAAGTAGAGAAAAATAATATAATACAAAGTTTATAATATGGGTTTTAAAAACCATATAAATCTTAAAAACCAATGATGATGTTAAAATAAAGGGAATTTGATGCAAAAAACAGCATTTAAGCCTAAGCCTAAAATATGTATTTAAAAAAAGCAGGCTATGAAGTGATTATAAACACGAATCAGCGAATGTTCTCTTGTTGGTGATATGTCTAATTAATTTGATTATCGAAGCTTTAAAATGAGTATTTTTGTTTAAATTCTTGAACTTTTTAATTTTACAAAAATAATATATTAGGTACAGTGAAATATCTTAACAGTGGACACCTACTGGGATGGAAAAAAAAAGTCTGTTACTAAGAGGTGTCCGTTATTTGTAAGAATATAGGCCTACTTCTTGAATACAGTTTAATCTATATGTACCTAAATACTGTGAATATTAATTACAACGATGTAATTATTGCTCTATGCAGTATTGTATGGAGGATGATTATGACTAATGATAAAATATTGTATGTAGCTTACTGTACAGATTGCATAAGACACCATACAATATGCAAATGAGATGAAATGTAAATAGTAAGCCTTCTGCACTGTATAACTGCTGGGACATCCCATCGCTGATGGCTCGGAAGCCATGAGAAGTACAAACTTGAAGTACAGTAGTTAATATGATATCTCAGGTTAATTTAGAAACGTTAACTAGAGGAGGAAGGATAACACTTCACGTGAGATAGTGGCATTTCTGACATTCCTAGTCAAAATACAGTACTATAAATGGACTGGTGTGTTAAATTTACATATGCTGCTTAGAGATTGTTATTCATAAATATGTGTCCGTGGAAGTGTCCACGTCCATTATTGAGAAAGTCTCTTATTAGATGTTTCACTCTAAGTGTCTATATTAGTTTACCAAGGAAACAAACTGTCTGTTACAAAGAATAATCTGCTATTTAGAGGTGGTTGTTAAGGGAGATTTCTTTGTAGGCCTACCTTGTCAAATATTTTAAACAGTTTATTCAAATGGCTTCATACGTAAAATAACAGGCACACTTGTACACGGAACTACTGCAACTTCTGTGATCACCGCAGAGATGAAATCTGGCGGCGTGACGTCATAAGCAAGGCGAATGGCTCCAACAGATGTGGGGTCTTCAATCAATTCATTGAGGCCAAACGAATCTGTGAGCGCTCTTTCGCAGCATTTGTGTGTTTCACAGCAGACAAGAACAGGAACATTGTACGCATTAGCGAGTAGTGCGATTTGTGACGTGCCGGTGCGAGCCATCACAGAGCCGTTGGCGAGAAGAGCGTGAGCTCCTAGAAGTACTTTGGTTGCCTCGCCCATCACCAAACTAGCAGCTGAAATAATAGCATAAGAACATTTGAGTCCTAACTTTACAAGTCTCCTCAATAACTCTTTCCCTTCCCTCCACGCCCAATCATCCATCACTACAACGCGGAACTTGATTCCTCTCTTGCTGGCCTCTTCAAGTGTCCTCTGAATTGAAGACGAGCATCCATATACAATAACTACATCTTTATCAACAATTTTCTTCTGCATTGTGTTACAGATAGCCTGCTGGGCCATTTCAATCTGCTCCAAAATATAAGTTTCAATGGCTTGGTTTAAGTGGCTTTTGGCTTCGATGTCAGATTTTTCATCGGTCAATTGCATGAGTTGCCATTTCAGGTGTCGCATAGCATTATTCATGGAAACGGATACAGGCCGACATTGATGCAGGAATTCCATCGACAAGTGCAATGTGTCTTCCAGGCCATGGGAGAATTTTTTTTGCGGTGGGGTGTTATAATCTTTAATTACTTGTTTCATTGCATGAAGAAAGGCTAAGCAGCGAGCATTTGAACCTACAATGACCCTGTCCATGTATTGCGAGCCCAGGTTGACAACAGCTGGATGAAGATCTTGGGAGTTTACTGGTATTGTTGCTTTCTTCTGATGAAGATGAGTAAACAATTTCATTTTACGATGAGCTGATGCTTTCTTTGCTAGTACATTTTTATGCTTTACTTCCTTTACTATGTTAACTTCTTTCTTCATAGGATGTACAGCCTTATTTGTCTCTCCTGCAACCTTAGGGTCTTTTTTCGCCTGAGTTTTAATTGGTCTTTTCACCTCTTTTTTAGCTTGAACTTCTTTAGCTGATTCGGTTTTGCCATCTTTTTTTGTATTTTCCACAAATTTGCCTTCCTTAACTGTCGATAGTTTATTCTCTTTCTTCACTTTTTCCTCCCCACCTACCTCTTTGGTTGTTGATTTACTTTCTTTTTTCTTGTTTTCCACATCTTTGTCTAGGTCAGTTTTATTTTGAGAGTCGCCCTCTTGCTTGTTTGAAATGATGGCGGCAGATGATTCACCTTGCTGTTTAGACTTTGCCTGCTGCACCCTTGCTTTCTTCTGAGCTTTTTTTTCTGCTCGATGATCAGCTTTTACTTTTTGTAACATAGCCTTGTCGACAACATCTGATGTATCAACGGCATCTGACATTTTGAGAATAGATTTAAAAATGTATAAGTTAAGTTTATTACTACTGGTCGGCCTATTTATACGGAATTCTTGAAATGAATTATTAATTTAATATTTCAACAGATAGGCGTGTGTTTACTGGAAAATATTTGAATGTTGATCTTGGCCATATTCTTTGGGTTGGAGGGTATTTCAGACAACTGTAACAAATAAAATAAATCAATTTGCGAATAAAACTTTTAAAGTATGAGTCAAATACACACACACACACAAAGCCAGTGCAAATATTAGTGCTCAGTTATGTTTTATTTAAAAAAAAGGCATTCAGATCACCCTATAAAAACATAAAACATTATAACGTTGTTTTATGATTTATAAATTTAAAATAAACTAACCTATGTTAGACAATTTAAAAATAACAAGTTATATGGAAATTTATAAATATATTACTATAGAAAATGGCAAGCCTTGATACATCCATTGTATGTTGTAGAGTTTCTCTGGTGGAGGCTTTGGTCACTAAAAATTAAAAAATTGAGAAATAGCTGATAGATGGCTCCACAGCTTAGGTGGTCAAATTGTTAAATATTGTCAAAGGTAGAATATTTCCCTCAAAATTGTAAATATCTAGCTTAAATTTTGTTTGTATAACAAATTCTGGTGCTTTAAATTCTCATATCTTTCTTGATATTCGTTTTAAAGATGTCTCATTTATATGTAAAGTCAACTAAGTTCTTGGGGATTGAGTCAATTGTAGGCTACTTTATTGTCATTGATAAATTTAGTTTAATAAATTCAAATAAATCAAATATTTTATTGTGATTTTGTTTATCTAGCGCTTGTAACATTAATCTTTCTTAAACTTAGTTTTGAAGATTTATTGTTTTGAATTGAACTAAGCCTGTGGGGATATATTACCAGGTATTTATCAGTGTGACCAACTTCAATGTGATTTATTTAAATGATTTTCTTTATTTGTGGTCTTAAATATATTCTAGTGTCTTGTGTGGTTATGCTGGAACCACGTTCACTCACTGATATGACGCTCATTTGATTGACTACACAGTTGTATGTTCGCCAAAACCTTTGTTTGGTTTTCCTTTGTAAATAAATAAATTGTTGTAATAAAATATTATTGTTCCACTGAATTGTTATCTTGGTTCTTATTGTGGTACAAGGTATTACCACAAGAATGAAAGGAAGGTAACTTAATATTATATTCATTTTCAAAAAAGGGGTATATACTACCAACGTGCTATAAAATTTTATCTTAAATAATTCTAATGAGATTGACACTATATGCATAGGAAATAATTGAAGCTTATCAGTGTGAATTTTGAAGAAATAGATCAACAAATCAGATTTTTACTATTCGGTAAATATTAGGAAAAAAAAGTAAGAATACAACATGACGATTATTCAATTTTACATTGATTTTGAAAAGGCCTACAATTCAGTTAAAAGAAATAAATTTTTTGAAATTTTAGTTAAGTTTGGGATACCCAAAAAACTTTTCAGGCTAATTGAGGTGACCTATGTTTGACTGCTACACATGGCAGGGTACGATTTGGATGTCACTTATCAGATACTTTCAAAATACAAAGTGGGTTGAAACAAGCAGATGCACTTTCCCCATTAGTTTTTAATCTAGCCTTAGAGAAATGCAAGAAATTTATCTTTGTTGGGCAATAGTAAGGAAGTTGTTGCAAGAAATGCAGAAATGTTATTTGAGGCTAATGAGTAAATAGGTTTAGAAGTGAACGATCACACAAAGAACACAGATTGGGTACGATGATTTTGAGATTACTGCAAACAACGTATCATCTGACAGGGTTAAATAGTTTAGATATTTAGGAACAATTTTAACTAGTAATAACAATATTAGATTGTAAATTAGGAAAGGTATACAATATGAAAATGCATGCCATTACTGTGACAATAAGTTGTTGACATCTCGCTTGTTGTCCGGGAATGTAAAACCAAGAATGTACAAAACAATAATCTTACCAGTTGTTCTCTATCTGTGTGAAACATGGTCTCTTACCTCATATGACGAAAAACAATCAGGTTGTTCAAATCAAGGTAGGTATCCAACTTAAGAATATATATGGTCCAAAAAGGGATAGGGCTACTGGGGAGTGGATGAGGTTACATAACGATGAGTTACGTACCCAAAACTCATCACAAGACATTGTTAGGAAAATCAGGTCTTGTAGATTATGGTGGGCAGGACATGCAGTGCAAATGGGATATTCTAGAACCTTGTTCAGGGTACTACTGGCAAACCCAATGGAAGAGAGAGACGTGGATGGGAGGTTAACATTAGAATGGACCTGAAAGTGATAAGGTGTAATGAGGGGGGCTGGGTAGAGTTAGCTCAAGATAGGGATAGGTGGCGTACTTTTCTAAGTGCAGCAATGAACTTTCGAGTTCCTAATGTCAAAGAGTAAAATTAGCCTAAGTAAGTCCAATTATGAGAAACATAATGTTTCCTACCACTTATATACACAACAATATAAGCAAATTCCCAATAGTAGCAGAACAAATGTAAAACAATTCTAAATCATTAAAAAAGAATCTTAGAAAAGTCACCTAATACTATTTTTAAGCACAATCCAAGATATATAGTTAATTCAAATTTGTATTTATTCACACATGAAAGGGAAGGTTAAGTTAGGATATTTTTATTTATTCACATATAAAAGGTTAGTTTAAGCTTGGATGGATTTTTCTCATGTTTAAAACATTAGTCTAAAGATATTGGGCGCCAAAAGATATTATTATACGTTAAAATGTTCCTTAGGCACTTGAGATGTTTGACAATTTACTCATGCACATTTGAGTTGTTTGATAATCTGTTAATGCACAAGTGGGATTCGTGAAGATCTACATTTGATATTTGTTTGAAGTTGTTCAAAGTTTTTTTCATAAAGATAATAAAACCATAATCACTAATTTACAAGAATTAGCTTTGCTATTTAACAAAGAAAACTGTATTAGATATTTGTAAACGCTTAAGGCATATTAATAAATACGTTAAACCACCAATAGGGATAACCTACAGTGTATGAACGGACAAAAGTTTCATTAACACAAGGAAATTATTTCAAAAATGTTTAACACCAAGTATGTGGCTATATTATTGTGGTTTTGCTTTTTTCAGCTAGCAATTCATGCTGTGATTATATTAGAGTATCTAATTTATCCAGAGCTTTGGTTATTCAATTTTCTAGATACCTCAATTATATTTAATTCTGAAAGTTGCTTGGCGGGAAATTATTATTGGATGAAATAGGCCTATTATTGATTATTATTATTTTCGATTTAGAGTTTTTCACATTATCTATTTTGTTATGAACGAAAGTTTTCTTATGTTGTCTGTGTGTATAATTGCTAGAAAACACTAAGTTCCTAATAATTTGTCACAGAAAAATTCTTGACCTTAACTCATATCCCCAAGTACCTAGGCCCTATACAGAATTATTTTACAATGTTAATTTTGCATTCACTGGAGATTTACTTTTGTTATTGTATGTATGGATGAATTTTTCTGTATGACATCGTAAAAAATTAAGGAAGTCCGCCCTATTTGCATACTATTCCCGTTGCATTAATTTACTAATCTAAATTAGGTGGTTGAAAGAGCTACTACAGAAAAAACAAACATAGCAATTCATAGTCAAACAGTAAATAAATATATTAGGTGCTATGTTATTATGATTTCTTCTGAAATTATACATAAACACCGAGAGCTGATTTGATTTCTGAATTAATTTTTAGGATCGTAATGGTAAGCTTTTATTAAGTTTGTATAAGTATAATAATCGTCGAAGTAACCAAATATATTGGTTATCGTTAGCTTAAAGTAATTAGACAACATGGTAAAACACACAGTTTGAGATAAATCAATATGGTTAGCGCAAGAAATTGCATCATATCCCCCTTTCGGTTTATAACTAATTTATATTTTAAATAATGATGAATTCCATACTAACCATATGGAAACCAAGATCTCAATAACAGGAAACCAAATTATATTTTAATCAAGAAAATGAATTGTATCTAAATAACCATAATTATTTTCTATTTTGTTATTATTGAAGTCTCAACCTTTGAGGTTACAGGTTAACCAACTTTTTCTGTGATATTTATTTACAAGCTACCTAGTTTATTTCGTTGATCTCTATAAACTAACTGGATGGACATATGTGGATGAAATTTATTTTCGAGCTATCGTCAGCAGACCATTGTGTAAGAGCGAAGAAAATCTTAGGGTATTTCTATTTCTTTAACACACACAAGGCAATGTGGCATTTTGACATCGTTCACTAATTTGATTAAATATATGAAATACATCAATATATAATTAGTTAAATGAAATAAATGTGTTAAAAGATTTCAAGACAATAACAAAGTTCAAAACTCGTTAATTTTTTCTTTAAATAAGTTGGTGTAGGATAATAATTATATACTATGAATTTTGAATTAAGCTCGTTTGGAAGGTTTTATCTCATTAGTCGTAACAGAATCCTACCCTATAGGCCATGTATGCTAGAACTGGTTACACGACTCCTGATAACTTCGTAATTTCTTGCAGGAAAAATCTGAGCGGCATCATGTTTACCGCGATCAAATACTCGAAAATCCAAAAACATAAATAACCGTTTCTCATAAACTAATAGACAACCACAGTAGTTTTTTTTAGAATTTGTTATAAAAACCTTAAGAGAGATGGGGATATTATTAAAATTACCATATGCCAATTGGTTTGCTTTGAAAAAAAGTTTTCTAATGAAAGAACTATGACCAGGTTTTTAGTGCAGACATATTTTCAGTCTGTGTAAAAAAAAAAATCCTAATTGAGATAGATGGGTAGTATATGTGTACAAAATGTTGATCATCATGAACTGAATTGTATTTTGATATTAGATTCATTACTCTAACAGTAATACTTTTCATGGTTTGCTGTGTTTAGTTACGAGCTCTTCATGCACGCCCAGTTTTCGATAAACTGAGGATTGTTAGATAGACCCGGTTCGTCATTCCGTTCGGTCACAGATTGACGATTGTGCTTTAAGGGAAGCTGGACATTATAATAATGATGCAATAATGGAAGTAAGAATTGGAGTTGGTTTGTCTAATATAACGCACTACATCCCTTTAAACTGGTTTAGTTCTATTTTTATTGAGGATATTTAATATGCATTTTCTGAACACACTTGGGATACCAGCACACGACTTATAAAATAAATTAATTCATTGCTATGAAATTCTCAACATCCCGTTTCTAGGCTGACAATTAACCAAAGATTAATGTATAGCATGTCGGGAATCGAGCCCGGGACCCTTAACACAGAAGGTAAACGTATTAATGACCGAGCTGAACTATTGTCTGACAAAGTGGACAACAATTAAAAATGTAATATTCATCTATTCAATAATTTACAAGAAAGGTAGAATCTAATATAAATAGAGCGCACAACCAAAAGTGATTAAAGTATTTATTTAACATTATAATAATTGTTTTAGAGCTAGTAATTATATATCAGGAAAAATAAATGTAGAAACGGAATGATGGGCCGGTATTTCAGACAATCTTTAGTTTATTAAAGACCTGGCGCGCATGAAGAGCTTGTAACTAAACACATCAAACTGTGGAAAGTATTGGTGCTAGAGGAATGAATCTTATATAAAAATAAAATTCAGTTCATGATGATCATTTCGTACACTTATACTACCCATCTATTTCAATTAGGAAAAAACTTCTACACGGAGTGAAAATATGTCAGCACTAAAAACCTCATTATAGTTCTTTTGTTAGAAAACAAAATTTTCAAAGAAAACTAATTAGAATATAGGAATCTTAATAATATCCTCGTGTCTTCTAAAGTTTTTATAACAAATTCTGAAAAAAAAACCTACTGTTATTGTACAAGTAGTTAACGAGAAACGGTGAGTTTTGTTTTAGGATTTTTGAATACTGGTATTTGATCACGGTAGACATGATGCCACCCGGATTTACCCTGCAAGAACTAAAAAATGTGGCCGTCTTGCGTGCTTGTGTCGTGAATTCAAATATCGTCTGCACATTGAATGGTACCTATAGTAGTATTTAGATAGTGTAGGGGGCCACGTTCATTTAACCCGCACATACAAAGAAAACGATAAATTGCCGTAAATACAAAGTAAAGTAAAATGAAAATAAATTGCAGTTTATTAACTCACTTTGTGATTGTTCCATACTGGGTCGATTTAATACTTCCTGACTAGACAACCGAATAGAACTATTGGACGCGGCAAGAATACACTTGTTAAGTGGGCCAGCGCCTTGATACTGCAAGTTCGTTCTGTGATTCCTTGGACTGCGGCCAACTTACGTTTTGTTCTGGGGTATTTTATTTTGTTCGAGAACCCCCATTACACTCCACTTCTTAGACGTCAGATTAATTTTGTATATAAGGCACCACCTCTCGTTTCAACAACTCATCTCACGAGCATCCAGTTGGAGGCTTCAGTTCAACGTAACTTTCAAGTACCGGTCAAGATGATTGTTGCGTTGGTCTCTCTCCATCTCAGCGCAGATAATGTAGGCACTAATGTCTGATTAAATTATATCTTTGGTCTTTTACAGACTTATATGTTTTGATCTTCTTCATTTGAGAAGCTTCAATGTCGGCTAAGTGCAGTTGTTACTCTTTGCCAGAGTATGTTTATTTTAAACAGAGTGTAGTCCTTATGACCACACTTGTTTATTGTTTAACTATGTCCTTATTTTAAACATAGTGTAGTCCTAATCACTATACTTGTTTAGTGGTTAACTATGTCCACATGACAGGTATTAAATATTTGGGGGAAAGTCTGATGCCTGGTGGTTCTCTGTGACCATATCACTAATGCCTTTATTTTGTCAAAAAAAAAGAGAAGGAAGATTAGGTTAATCCATGGCGTTACTGTATGACCTGATTGGGTCTTTGACTGTTTTCAGTCTTTGGTTTGCCAACATTGTTGTACCTTAGTACGGTGATCACCTCGTGGGTATGCTTCCATCACAGAGGGGTGGCTCGCTTGAGGTTGTTTATATACTGTTTAGTACTTAAAAGTTTTCCATTGTTGTAGTCTGTCTCCAGACCATTGTTGAATGTTAACTTTTCTATTGGATGATTAGGTAGTACTAATTAGGAACAGTCTTGCCATAGTTTCCTGATGGCCTAGATTCCCGATATCTCTCTTTTTACTATTTGTAAACTAATAGTTCCAGCATTTGGAACATTCCTTTTGTATCATATTACTCTTTTCAGAGCTAGTTAACAACTATCACTGTAACTCCTTAAATAAGGACTTCTTAGTTTTAAATATTGTTCAACTTCATCAATTGTTCATGCATATCAGATTTGAGACTAACAGACACAAGGCTTAAGTAGGGTTGTGTATTGTTGCTTAACATTCACTTAGACTCTTCCATTTAAAGTTACGGGAGTTATCTCTTTAGCACACTTTTGATCTAGAAAGTGCACATGTTCTTCTTTAAGGACTCACATGTTTTTCAATCTTCAAACCAACCATTGTTATATTGGCTGTATATCAATTTAAGGTGCCTCACACCAAACACGGCCCTTTTGGTAGCAATGTTTCTTGTTACTTTATTAATGTCTAACATTAAACAGTGGAAAGATTAGACTGCCATTGTGTCAGTAAATATGTAATAATTCTCTTTGCTTCGATACTAATACACTTATTTGCTAACTTGTATTGTTTTGCTTGCCTTCACCTTTCCATTTCAATTTCCTTGTAATTTTAGTCGTTACTTCTACTGCCAATAAGGAGTGACGCTGCAATAGGATAAAAGACTATCCAGAAGGGAATTTATTCTTACACTCTAAATGGCCGTCTATAATACCAAAATACTAATATATAATAGGATTCCAGTACGAAATACATAAAGCCTTCCAGATCAAGATTCTTACCAGAATCAGAGTACAGTGGATACTGTACTTCTTATAAACCTATAACCTAAATTATTGTTTAGATGTAAGACTTCTATACAAAGTATGTCATTCAAACAAAAGTAATACAAGTTTTTAGCTAACTTGTTTCATTATAGTTATCGAACTTTCAATATAATATGGTTTCTGAAAGCAATATACAAGACATGAGCTAACTTTTTTTTAATGGTAATATAATAATACTTTCTACAAGACTGTAACCTAAATGATCGTTTGAACTTAGGACAACTACACAAAGTTTGTCATTCAAACACATGTAATAAAGTTTTAAGGCAGCCCACGCACTAGCAGCCAAGTCGCAGTGGTTCTTCCACCGTCGCTAACAGTGAATGGTGTTTTATAGCACGACATGCACTTGGCCGTGGTGGTCAGCGAACCACGGTGGCTAATGAGAATACGAGCAGTGGACATGCTGCCTGTTGTTTACACAGGACGGGTGCACACACCAGCAGCCAACTACACAACGACCAGTACATTCCGTTCAGTCACTCCTCATTTGTTGGAACTCGCTCATTGAGGAGGTACCACATAGCAGCTACTTTCTCCGAGTTTATTGTGAGATGGACTCTAAACACTCAGTAAACGGCTCCTCCGTACGCTTGGTTGGTTGCATATTTTTCTGGCCGTGCTGCCGTCGCGACTTGGCAGCTAGTGCGTGGGCGGCCTAGTTAATGAAACAACTCTGTACCAGGATAGCAACTTTTCAACAGACTAATACCCTCCTTAAGTTGCATTGTATGAGCGATCTCTCTATATTTAATGTAGTTAAGACTAACAAAAAGAAGTAATTTGATTTCGGAGGACCAGTTTTAGGTATACTAAAACAGAGACGAGAGTTGAATGTTGATTTAGAAAAAAGGTGTATTGTGTAGAGCCTACCTTTGAGGGGTGTAGTTGACTGGAGATCCGAGAATACATGTGAGTGATGGTCTTGATCTTCTTGATCCGAGGATGGGCTTCTTAAGAATATTAGTTTGCGAGAGGAGCTCCCCTAAACACTCGCGTTTAATAAGTACATATTATATTAAATAAAAACACACACAAAGAAAATTATTAGCTTATTATCAATGAATAGTCGCGCACTAAAATCACTTTCCACAGGGTTTTTTACGAGTTCATATTCAAACAAAACGAGCAAGAGAGGTTCACCGAGAGTTGTGATAGAGATTGGAATCCAATGACCACTGTTTGAGACGGAATAAGCGACAGGTGTGATTAGAAGGAGGGTAGAGGGGTGGCTAATTCCAAGAAATCTGCAGTTTAGTGAGGGGGAATAGGGGTGGAAATAACCAAGTGAGACTAGCGAATCATGAAATATGCAACATGCATATTACAGTGCCATCTATACGTCAGGGTAGAAACAGAGTCCCAAACAACTTTCTTCCACACATAAGAGGCTTTCGGGAAAAATGTATTTTACAACATTCTTCTGGCTCACTTTTTTAATTTCATAGCTAAACATCAGCAGGAAGTTGTTTCAATCGATTAAATTTATTTGAGAAATTTAACCACCATTTTCATAACCGACTGATTATATCAGCATATGACTTTAAGCTAGCTTAAATCTAGAAAAGACACAGCTTCCAGCCCAGACAGTTAATTCATCACTGTGAAAGGGGAAACTCACATTTCACCAACGATAAAAGTTTCAGCCATTCCAGCAATCAAACCAAGAGGCAGACACAATACAGACTTAGCTAAGGTGTCAGATTTTTCATCTGTTAAAATAATTAAACTGTCATTAACATCATCCTCTTGGTTGTGAATTCAGAATTAATTAGTTATGTTTAAACTATCACATTTTTTAGTTTTCATTTGTTTTTAGTTTTAATACATCTTATGACTCATTTGTGCATGATTAATTGTGATGTGTTTCTATTTGAATGATACCTTGTATAAACTTTTCTTTCATAATAAAAATGTGAATTATATTTAAATCTTATTAATCAAATATTATGTGTATATGAAAAAAGGGGTGGATGGAGTGTGTAAGGGTGTGGCAAATGCAATTTTTTTTCTGACGTGTAATTTTTTAAATAGTTATTTGTTTCAAAGTTAACAAGACCTACTCCAGTGGCCTTATGGTCTAAGGCGGTACTCTCGCAATAGGCTAGACTGTCTAAGTCAGAGATTGGGATTTAATCCTGGTCGGGTGTACTGATGGTGTTTTTCCTGAATTGTTTTCTACTCTACCACCATGCAAATGCAGTACACTAACTCTAAATACAACCTTCCTCATCCCTAACACATTAGTGTAATTAGTATATAAATAGTTTGACAACTTAGTATGTGCTCATACCTGCTTTGGTGAGCGCATGGTCTAAGGTGTCACTCTCGTAAAGACTTAACTACCAAACACGAGGATATTGGAGGTTCAAATCCTGGTTGGATGGACTGAGGGTGGTTTTTCCACTCTCCTTCTATGCAAATCTGAGTACACTTCTCCTAAAAGTTCTAACACATTAACATAATTTAAAACATATTCATACAACCCAAACAGGTAATAAGACATGGCGCTAAAAAAAATCAATCATGTACGCTCATTGTAATTTCCAAAATGCCAAAATAACCAAAATATCTAGCCATTGATTCAATTTTTTGAGGTCAGAAAAATTTATATAAAAATCTATAAAGCTTTAAAAACAATCATCATGAGTCGATTATTTATAAATTGCAATTGTAAAATATCTTTCAAGAAAATTGTAAAAAAAAAATATTTTTTAGAATATCCATTTTATTTTAAAAAGAGCTTTAGTTTGTTCTGATTACGGTTTTTTTTTTGCATTCGTCTTACTACCTCTTCAGGTTACATGCATAAGTACTCATTACACTAATGAGTTAGGAATGATGATGGTTGAATTTAGAGGTAGTGTACCCACATTTGTGTGAAGAGGGAGTAATACTCTTTTGGAAAAACCACCATTAAGAAACACAATCAAGATTCGAACCCTGATCACTCTTGTCATCGGCCACCAAAGCAGGTCAGTTAGTTGCTCAACATCCTGAAGCAACTGTAGAGCTTTTTAAAAAATTAACTCTCATTGGGGAGGGAATAAATCACAACGCAGAAAAAAAGTCCTGCTAGAAACTGAGCTTGGGTCTTTCAGGTCAGAGTCAAACTTGCTAATGTAAATTTAACTCTCAGTGTGCTGTGCTATCAATAATCATAGGCGTGTTAGACATATAGCTATTAGTAAAGGAAATTTTAAGTATAAAAAATGAACTCAATCTCTATTAGTTAAATTTATATTTATTAATGTACAATATTTTCCTTATGTAGTCATTACAGGTAATTCTTGCAACATTTAGATATACATTAAGTAACATTTAATAGTTCAATTTTACATTTCTTTGTACAACATATATGACAAACATATCAATACATTAAATTTGCACAAACACACAAATCATTTGTTCTTACATTAGAGTCAATGTTATATGTATCAACATTATGAAAATAGATATAGTAAAGAATTTACTAATTTATAAATACATATATTTACAAATATTTACAGTCTTTAAGTTGTTTGCATATAACATTTACAAAATATAGACACACTTGGGGTAGAGTGTCGAGTGTGATTCCAGGACGTGTGGAGATTGTTAAAACTGTACGCAGTCCAAATTGATACAAATTTTACTCCTCATGCATACTTCCCTAGCTACAACCTAACCCAACCTACCCAGCCATGAATCTTTGGATGACTGAAAGAATGCACCGGTGAGATTGGCGATTGGCGTTTCCCCTTTTATAGTGATGAATTTACAGCCGACATTGTTGTTTCTTGAATTACCTAAGTAAACTTGTAAAGTTGTAAGTCATGTGTTGAAAGTTTTTTATTTATTTATTTGAGATATTTAACGTGCACTTTCTGAACCGACTGATTATATCAGCACACGAGAATTTCTATAAGCGAGAGCTAAAGGATCTACCAATTTTTCTGGGAAAGGTATTTTCACATACCCTCACGGGTTCTTTTACATATCACAATCGACACGGGACCAGCTGCTGCTACTACTAGGGAAATTGTACTACGGATTTTTATCACTCAAGAAAAATGCGTAAACCCATGAATATTGGGTCCTGAGGTGAGCACTTTACCGTGAGATAATCGAGGTCGACTGTTGAAAGTAGACGCTAAATTCATTAATAAAGAAAATTGGCACAATGTCTCATGGGAAAGTATGTTTTGGTGATGATATATGTTGGTAAAATTTTTACTAAATGCACAGTTTTAATTATCAACATATCACACTGGCGACGCTTCTTATCACTTTGACACTAAGTTACAAGTGAGGCATAGTATTTACTAAATATAGGCCGAGTACATATAAAAGTATTTTTTTATACTCAATTCAATATTCATAAGTTTGTATTTAAATTATTTTGATATTTTCTGGATACAGATGTATCCTGATATAGTGGTATCAAAACTTATTATTACTACACTTTTTTAAATTTTCAAATTTTAAGGGCATCATCAATACTTTTTTAAAAGTCAAGTCATAAGTATGCTCGTAAAACGTAGCCTAAACATTTAACCCATATTTAATGCCCTTAAGATATTATAATAGCAGTGGCGCCTGCATGAATATTTCCAAGGTGGTAAAGGGATTAAAATATATTCCCCACCCAATCACACATAGTTGCATGCCTCAAAAAGCTTTTACGGGCACTAGCATTATACTGCCACTGTAAATATATTAAAAATATAGAAATGGCAAAGCACAGGGTTTTTTCTTCAACCTTAAAATATCTAATAAACTTATAAAAATAAAAGGTCATACAATTAAAATAAAACATAATAGGAATATTTAAAAATATCCTTTAAGTTGAACTAACTTCAAATTATTATATAAAAACACTACCCATGTAAATAGAAACCAAAAGGCATCTATGGTCATTACCAAGTTGATTTATATTTTTTTCTACAAAAAGCAGCAGTCGACATTAATTTAAAATGTAGTAATGTGATAGGTTTTATTCAGAAATGTATATAACACGACTGTGAATTTGGTAGTTGTCAAATGTTTGAAGAAAAAAAATTTTAAGACAAGCTATAAGAATAAAAGATGTTAACATCGTTTTATTGTAAAAGAAAACATTTCATCATTTTAAATTAATTTGGAAATCTGAGGTTGGTGGTGGAAGGCGCGTAATTGGACCCCTTGCCTGTTACTACAGGCACCCACGGCCTATGAATCTTGTTGTATTTCTGATGTTAGAAAACACTTATCACAAATATTTGAAATTTTGAGGGGGGGGGGGGGGGGNTTTCCCCACTCCAACTGCCCTTAAGTATACCACTGGTCTAATATTATTTTGCCTGATAAAAGCACTTCTTAAATAAACATAAGTGAAACATCTTGCTCACCTTAACTGGTTATTAAATCCCAAACTGTCTTCAACATTATTTTTTACTATTTCATAATGAATTAACCATAGCTTGAATGTAAGTTCAAAGTGGGAGTTCATTCTAAATATTTAAATTATAGTATTTTGTGGCAAACTTTTTTCTATAGCCTATGGAAAATAAAGTATTATTTTAGTATTTCTAAACATGAAGAATATTTGAGAAAACTTAGAAAGTTTTGAATTAAAGCAATTGTTCAGATTTTAGTCTAAAGTTTAGCCTTTCCAGAGTGAAAAACTAGTACCTACTGGTATTGTTATTCCTAGAATAAAAAAACTTTTATGGTGTGAGCCCTCAAATGAACTATACTTACCGAGCGGTTGGCACAGTTATTAATTATAGTACCGACATTTGTAGTTTAGTTATAGGGTGTTATTTTCTCAAAAGTTCCATTTTTTTGTTAAAATTATAGGATGTTGTAAAGAGTCCATTTACATTTAGGCCTATTTATAACTTGATTGGTTTGAATATTACTTTCTAAAATGATAAGACACAGACATGTCAACATTTTAATAAAGGTGTTCTTTGCATTCTTTCTCTTTCTTTTCTCTATTTTTTTAATCTGGAGGCTTGAGCCTCCTTAGGTCCTCCCTCCTCTCCCCCCCCCCCCCCCCCCCCCCCCCC
>CABEEJ010000266.1:64042-78042 GCA_901482245.1 Timema douglasi
CCCCCCCCCCCCCCCCCCCCCCCCCCCCCGCCATGGGTACACCACTCAATCAACCAGTTGCAGACCCCTGTTTTAATGAAAAATCCCAACATTTTTTTTTTGAAGGTAACAAACCATATTTTACTCTGCATTTCATAAATAAATATTATAAACCTTGAATTGAGTATTTAAATGGTCCAGCTTGTTTACTACATAGATTTGATAACAAGACAAATTAATTTACAAAGTATATTATTTATATTAGGCCTGGTACGACACCAAATGTAGCAAAGTCATATGTATTAGAAGCAGCCATGAAAAATGTACATTTTTCCACATTCACATTAACAGGAGTATACGTATAGTTTTCATTTGAAAAGAATTGTATCACCTGATTGACTTAATTACATACATGTCCTACATCTTGTAGATATAGAACAAATCTCTGAAATGGAGGTAATCTATCATTGTATTTGGTTGGCCCATACTATTATTTCTGAGCCGGTTATGTTCCAATAAATTTAAATCCTCTTGACTCGTAAAGTATGACTAAGGCTTTAACTATCGGTAATTAAATATGCATCAGGAGTCATGGTGGCTTAGCTGTCAACTTCTTCTAGTCCGGGGATGAGATGGGGGTTAAAATTTAATTTGGGTGTACTTGAGGTGTTTTATTTTAGCACCATGTCTTACCACCCATTTGGGTTGTACGCCCCGTACTAATTATGCCAATGAGTTAGGGATGAAAACGGTTGTATTTAGATTAAGTGTACCCACATTTGAGTGGAAGGAGAGTGGGAAACCATTTAGGAAAAACCATCCTGAGTACACCCGACCGGGATCAAACTCCGATCTCCCCATCATTGGCAGTATAGTTTATTGTGAGAATGATGCCTCATGCCATGTGGCCCTGAAGCAGATACCTGGGGGTTTTCTCTCTAAATAGTTTTACAAGCACTTCCCTACAAACATTATTAAATTAAGATACATTCCTTTTAAATTCTACCTTCCTCATCCCTAGCACATTAGAGTAAATATCCCAGAAAGGCGTACAATAAACAACAAAACATTAATTAACTTATTAGCCATAAGGTTCACAACTAATTAAGTCCTTACACATACCATTTACATAAGAGACTTACTTTTTAGTAGAACTTATACCTGTGATATGACAATATCTTGAGCTTCTTTAACCTTTACACTTCTATTATTAAGTAGAAGATAATTATGAACAAACTTGTTCACATCATTTACAATGAAATATATAATACCCTGATTAATTAAATAAGATAAGTGATATACAGTCCAATTTTCAAGTAAGAAACTGTTCCAATGGCTAGAAAAGTTACTAGATCAACTTTTACTTATCTATATGTCAAGTTGTGTGTTCTGTAACTGTCACATTTTTGAAAGTATCAATTATAATATAATAATAATGTAAAATATTTTCATTGTTGATCACAAACATTTTTTGAATCTTCTTAAGGATCCTTCCTACAAAATCCTAGGGGTGTGCAAAGTCCATCTTTTTCAATTAGAAGTGAACTCGAATCTAATATATAAAATATTCTCAAAGCCAAATCAAAGTTTGAATATTCTTTTTAGTTGTTTTATGCTTGAAAAAAATTTATTTTCTGGCTATTTAAATTATTCCATGTACTACAATTACCTGGAAAATGTTTTATTGCACAATTGTTTGCCATATTTAGTGTTACTCTGACAAATAAAGTTTTCACAACATACAATTCAATTTCTTTAGATTTTTTCATTATAAATTTTAGTTTGTAATGTACAAAACAGCTCAGAATGGCTATAATTGAACATAAATGGAGTATTTTAGTTGTCAATATTTTTTATTGCGAAGCTTCAATGACAGAATTTGTTTCAAAGTGAAGTCGAAGCTGATGTTTGTTTTGAAGCAAAATCAAAGTTTTGAATTTCGCACACCCTTTTAAAAAGTAATGAGGAAAGAAAGTGTATCTCATTGTTTCAACCCATTTCGAAAGTAATAAAATATTAAGTAACATCCAACCTGTAACCTGTCATGCGTTACTAAGATAATTAAATGATAATTAGTTCTTTAGTTAGCAACATAGTTCTGTTAATCAAGACTGTTACTTTGGAGTGAAAAGAATTTGTATCAATTTTATTGTTTTATATAAAAGTTATATTTAAAAAAAACTACAAACAATAGAGAATAGTCAACCAATTTTTTCTAACATATATGTTTTATTTAATCATGCTAACAAAAACTATGGTACATAGATTAGAAGAGAATGTTTTAGGCTTAAATTGTTTGTGTGGTTTCTTAAAAATACTGGTATTCAATCAAATTTGTTTAATCTGAGCCTATGCTATGTTTGTTTAGTTAAAATTCTAATCTACCTGTTAAGTATTTATTTTAAGTACCTATTTAATTATATTTTAAATTATTAAAATGGAAATGGGTTAAACATTCTTTTAAATCAATCACACAATTGCTCTGTATGCTAGAGAGGTGGGTTTAAAAAAAAAAATTTTTTTTGGGCTGGATAAAATTATAACAACCCTGCTAACATGCAATGCTATATCACATTCTCCAAAGTGTGGTAGGCACAATGTGATTGGGTGACCTGGTGGTCTAGAGGTAAGGTGTCAGACTTCTGTGCTGGCGGCCGGGGTTAAATCCTCGGTCCCGGCACAGATTTATCTGATTTCCGAACCATTCCTTCATTTATGACAAGACATCTTGTGAATGTGGGGAATGCCAGGCCTCCACCGTGGTTCGGATTCCACATTAAACTGTAGGTCCTCCATTTCATCATTCATCTCACAATCACCCTACCATTACACATTAGCGTAAGTGCGTATAACCCGAATGGGTAGTAAGACGCAGTGCTAATAATAATACAGTGTGATTTAGAGAGGAAGAAACTTTTTCGGCAGTAAAAAATGTCATTAAAACAGTCTTCATTGGGTCAAGTCATGTGAAACTCACTTTTCATAGAAAATCCAAACACTAATAATAACAAAGTATTTGGCAAAAAAAAATAAAAATACTTTGTATTTTCTAAAAGAATCCTACCATAGTTGTTTTTCAACCAACTATCATAAATGCCTTTGTTTTTTATGTCATTTGTTAAGTTCGCATCAGTGGCGGCTCGTTGCTTTAGAAACTGGAGGGTGCAGCCTGTTTTAATTCATAAATTATTTCTAAATTATATATTTAAAAGAAGACACAAATTTCGGAATATATTTTGCTAAATATTCATTTAGTTAAACTCAAAAATTAATATCACAAACAACAATGCAAAGATAAAAAAATAAAATCCCCCCAAAGGACGTGGATGTGTTGTAGAAACTCTGTTGCTGTGTAATGTGCATAAATATATAGGTATGTATGTATGTTTTCCCTTTGTTCCATACAAAATTCAGGACATGGCCTAACTAATGATCTCAATTCTCTTTTTTTATCAAGAGTTAATCTTGCAATATTTGTTGTCTTAAGCGCCTGAATTGAACTATTCATATTAAGCCTAGTTACAAAAAATATTAGAACATATTACTCAAATAAACAATATCCTAAAATAACCCTAAATAATATTATTATAAACACACACGCCACACACATCATCAAGATGCAGGAGCACGCAGGATGACTGACAACAACTATTGCTGGTTCACACTATACACATTTCACAAGCTTTCAACCTTAGGGCAGCATAAGGGAGTGCACCTTCAAAAGAAAAATAAGCAATGCTAGCTAGCTATATCAGGATGGGAACAATGGATTAAGGAGAGGGAAGGTTTGGTTTAACAATGTCAGGCACTGACCGTCGCGTGCCTGACTATGCCATTTGAAGACAAGAGGTGAAGGGGTGGGAAGGTTTGGTTTCACAATGTCAAGCGCTGACCGCCTCGCGCCCAACCGCATGCCATTTTAAAAACATTGCCTGCTATTACTTAAACCAAAAACATATTTTTCTTGAAACTATTATGGCAAGATAAAATTGTCGTGAGAGTGCGAATAATAACTTTAAAAGGAACTGGGGATTCGTGGGGATGGGGGGCGCGCGCCTCCGCGCCTTAGGGACGAGCCGCCGTGGTTTCACATGGTCCTAACTAGGTGTCTTTCATTCTTTATCAATTTATTCGTTTTGTGTTTTTTGTTTTCGTCTTTTAAGAAGTTGCGTTGTGCGTTTCACACTTCCCCTGATGAGTTCTGATAGAATGAATTCTTAAGTTGGAGGATTGGTCGGTAACAATCAATTTTCTTCAAGAGGCAGCCATTACCTCTTTGTCCAGTAGCAGCAGTGTAAAGTGTTTGTTCCCTTTTATATCTTTTCTATTCAGCTTTTCACGACTCACATAATTTAACGTAACAACTCGAGCCAAACATCTGCATAGACTACCTAAGTGTTTTGTTCTGTGATATGTACTATTTGTAAAGTGATGATCTGTGAATGTTTACAATTTTCAATTGATATAATAGATATATATTGTTAAACTGTTTTGATAAATTTAGCTTTCCTATTTTAGTTTAATTATTTTGTTTCAATGTCTCATCACTAGAACTAAGCTAAAGAGTAAACCTTGGTCATAAAACCAACAAATGAATTACTAAATAGCCCTGTAGACGTCAATCTCATAATGATTGGCTGGCTAGGTCACGTGATACCCTTCATGTAATGTTCACTTAACATGAAAGACCTCCCAGGACACTTATTACGTTAAGTTAACTGCAAGTGAACATTAAGTTAACTGCAAGTGAACATTAAGTTAGATGCATCATGATCACTTCCATTTAAAACACGAGAAGAACCTTGACATTAAGTTATGTTATGTTATTAAGTGAACGTTAAGTTGATCGTGATCCTGGCATAACGCGAGATCCAAACCACGGTGAAGGCCTGGCATTCCACACATTCACAAGTTGTGATTAATACACATCTTGTCAGAGGCCTAGTACATATTCACAATACCAGACACTATAAATATAATAATTAACCAAATATTATCTCAATCAATATTAATGTCACTATTAGTAATATAATTGCAATTCACTTAAATAATTAAGATAACAATGACCAACAGGTCCGAAAAAAATTTCGTCTATTTTGACCATCTTTGAATAACATATACATTACATTTCCAATACGACATATTGGCTTGTTTTAATATCTAAATAAACACTTTTAGCATCAAGCCATTACATTTTTCAAAAGGTTCAGTACCACAAAATTAGTATCTGATCATTTTTTTTTCTTTTCATTGATACAGTAGTAAAAACTAAAGATATATTGTTTTATTTCTATAGAGTACAACCCGCTTCATTTACCAAATAGTCTTAAGGTGTCACTCGTATTAAACTGGCCTGTTGAAGAAGGCGATATCGAGGTTTGAATCCTGGTTGGGTTTACTTACGGTGGTTCTTCCTAAATGATTTCCCAATCTCCCTACAAAATGTGGGTAGAATACCTCAAATGCTTCCTTCCTCATCCCTACCCCATTAGAGTAATTATCATAATATATATAGTCTGAACAAGTGGTAAGAAATGATGATATTTCTATAAAAAAATAATATGTTTCATCATTAAATAAATATGGCAATGAAAATCAACAAATTCTAGATGTTCACAATATAGTTAAATAAAGTTGAAGCAAATGGATTAACATAATATAAATTTGTACATTTCCAGAATGTGCAATTTATTATCAATGCTGTACCGCTATTAAACAAAAGAAAAAAAAGAAGGAAAAAGGAGGAGAGGGATTGTTTTTGGATACATTTCTTAAATTATTTTGGATAGTTTTGGTCATTTAACACATTCCCTTTCGATTAGATCTAACCATTCATTGGTGTTCCCCAATTTCGAATTCTTTGCTGTAAAATAAACCATCTAGGAGTGATTTTTGTTTGGTTGACAGTTCTTCATGATCATCTGTTATCATTCTAGTTAACACCCCAAGTTCTCTAACCCATTTAAATGCAGAGCATTCGGATACAAAATGTAGATATTCGATAAAACCTTTTTTTATATTGCGTTGAAAGTAAGGGTTGCATAGATTACATTTAAACCTTCAAGTCTAAACTTAGGCAACATGCAGCAATATAAACACTTAGGCAAACCAATCAGCCAACTGATTAATTACCTCCTTTTCTTATAACAATATCACTCTTCTTTCACCCAACTAATGAGTCTTTCTTTATAATTGACAATTATCAACAGCCATAATAAAAAGTT
The DNA here is from genome assembly GCA_901482245.1 of Timema douglasi. Lineage (NCBI taxonomy): Eukaryota > Metazoa > Arthropoda > Insecta > Phasmatodea > Timematidae > Timema > Timema douglasi. The sequence goes on from CABEEJ010000266.1 coordinate 70,246, forward strand.
AGGTATGTCTTGGCAGAGATCATTCTCAATCACTGGTCTAATTTTTTAGCATGTCTAAGGTGTTCTTCTCTGAAACCTATTTGGGGTTTTAAGAGCCCATCTCACAGCTGATTAACCAAGAAATTACACAATTACGCTCAAACCATAAATTGCCTTGAAGTGTCGTTTAAGCTTATTTATTTGAAATCAGCAAAATCAGGATCAGTGAAATATATTTCTTTTACGTACATTTTAAAATTATTATTTTTCAATTTTCTTGTATTTTTTTTAAAACAAGGTAAAACGGTTTTACTGGTCTCAATTTATAATGTTTTATAGAGAAGAATAAAAAAAACTCACCGCGATGTGATGTTGGCTTTAAGCTACGTTAGGTGCTAACTGTGAGGGGAGATATACTCTTAAAGTGAAAATTATCATGCAAGATAGAGGGGGATTTCAATTACACTTACTTTGTATCTTACAGACGTTGGTATTCCTCTGGTGCATTATTCAAAACCAGTATTGATAGCAAACGAATGTGTAGGACGCACTTGAACTAAAATTTGAATAGTGCACAACCTGTCAAATAAGCTATAAAATCCATAGTTGAGTTTGCCATTCATTTCAAACCCAACTTGGAATGCTTCTTTTCTGAACAGTGAACGCAGTGCACAAGGTTCAGATATAATAATATGACACATAAATGTATTTCGAGAAACCTTTTAGTTGTAAAGTAGGCTTCAGGAAAGTTTTGATTACAGTTGTGCATCGACAAACGGTTGTTAAAACCGCTGTTCTTAAACCTTCCTTAGATATAATCTGACTTCAAAATGTTGGCAAAGATCCCACCTAGCTGGGTAACGAGGCCTGCTCCTGACTCGGAGTGCCGCCGCTCGATGGCGTTGATGCCGTAGAGTAACCATTGAGGAAATAAGTCACCATCTCACCTTTACCTTTCACCTTGATTGTTCCACGACACGTCAGGGGGTAACCCTTTGCATGGAGAATTTGATACATTTCTTGAGTTACCTGCAATAATGTGAAATAAATTAGTTCGATAGACCCTCCTCACAAGGATTTAATTGCAAATTCATGTGGAAGCCCAAAATCTTTTACATTATTATTACATACAGTAGCCCCGTGGCTTCTTTGGTGCCGACTGACAGTCAAAATTTAGGTATATTCCTAAATGTTGACTGTCAGAAGTGACAGCTGCTAAACACATGTTTTTGCAGATAATATGGTTCGGCGTAGGGCTACATAATTTGGTCTGGTAGCTTTTCAAAGCTTTTAGCTGTCAGTCAGCACCAAAGAAGCCATGGGGCTACTGTAGATACAAACTAAAATAAAAAACAGAGTGCTTGCCACTTGTGTCTGTCTCCATGTTTGTTGATCTGTCTTTATCCAGGGTACAGTTTTATGGAGTGCATTTTAACTTTATATTTAAATGTTTATATGTAAAAGGTATGTTATTGTTAAAGGTAGTTTACAAATGACTGATTTGTAAAAATGGCTTAAAATATTTGGTTAAAAATAGCTATTTAGGGGGTGTTTTACATAATGATAGATATGTATGGGTGATTTCTAAAATAATATTCATATAAGGGCAGTTTACTGTCTATTGATTTTTGAACATATGAAATTGAGAAAGTATGAAAGTAAAAGGTTGCGATGTTTAAGGCATGCTATAAAAATGGAGGACTGAATGCCTAAGAGAGCTCTACGGAGTAAGAAGAGAGGTAGAAAACCTTATAGAAGACCACGGACAAGATGGATGGACCTAGCGCAGATGGACATGGGGGCTAAGGGAATGGACCAGAGACGCATGATCGAAGGAGAAACTTGGGGAAATCAAAAGGATGGAAGAGGTTGTGCCAGATGACCCGCAGAGGCGGAAACATCCAGTGATGATGAGAAATTATGTTGAACCATTTATTTATTTAGTCTTATCTGTTATCTTCAGATCATATTTAGACCTAGAAGCATTAAAATATATTTAGTGTATCTATATTTGTATTGGTAAGTCATTTAATGGAATTTCACTAATGGTAGACAACAGAAATAGTTCTTGGAGTGGCTTTAGTTTTAAAAGTGGAGGTTAGTTTGCCATTAAACAGCTATTTGAGCTTTCTATATCTGTGCGGTTAACATACCTTAGAATTGTATGAATTTTCCAAGCCATATTTATAAAAAGTCGATTTTATTTAGATGTGTGTGTAATTGACCTTTATACCCGCCCCGTCATTGACAGCTTGGTCTATGCGAGAGTAGCGCATTAGACCATGTGGCCACTGAATCTGGTAATAACTTTCTCTCACCTGAATTTGATCTATGACTCCAGTAGAGTCCATGCGACTAGCCACATTAACGGCGTTGCCCCAGATATCGTACTGAGGTTTGCGAGCTCCAATAACACCGGCTACCACTGGACCTATGTTGAGGCCTGAAACATAATGTGTGCTATAGTAGAGCAACCCTAGCCAAGATGTTAGTGTTGGGTTTTTAGTGATGAAAATGCCTTGTTAAAAAAAGTGTGATGCCCAAGTTTTGTTTTACACCAAAGTGTCACTGTCGGTAATAGAGTAAACACCAAACTATATTGCTTGAAAGAGAAGTTCCAATATGGCACACCTGGTTCATCTAAAGCAGTTGTTCCTAATGGGTGTGTCGCGGCACACCATTATACTGCTGCACACCAGTATACTGAAAAATTTGTGACACTATATTATTGTTGATGGCAAACTAATTAGAGGTATTTTTAATCAATATTGATTTATAAAAAAAATATTTAAAAACATGTAGTTTGTGTATTCACTCTTCTCTTTTTGTTTAATAAAGGCAATAATGCGGAAATATTACTCGGTGTGTTTAAATGTGTGTTTGACTATTTCCACTATAGAAGATAGAAGAAAGGAAGATGATGTCACTTGTATGCATTGGATAATTTCCGCACTTCTCCTCTTTCTCACTTATTAGTTTATTTTCCCTTTTTTCTTTATTTTCATCAATTTCCATTACTACAAAATAAATAATAGAAAGCTTTAAGATATCTATTTTCCTTGGCTTATAACAATCAAAAACTCGAATAATTTACGAGAAACTTGATCTTGTAGTTTGATTCACAGTGTGGCCGAAAATGTATCATTGGTCAAATTTGGATTTCCCCTTTCACACTGACGAGTAAAGATAATGCATCTAAGAATTGTCACCATTCGTGTGAGCTTTGTAGTCTCGGCCCATAGTTACATGCAATCAAATACACATTAAATACTCCTTTGTTGTCAAAAGGTCGGTGTTCCTGGATACAGATCCAGAGGTCCTGGGTTCAATCCCAAGCACTTCCATATTTTTATGTTATGCAGTGGGTCTAGAACGGGGTCAACTTAGCTCGTTAGGACAGTTTGGGATTTACTTGAATAAAGAAGTAGCGGCTCTTTAAGTGTGGTACTACTGTGAATTTTATGCCAGAGCTTTTGTTAGTAATGTATTAGCAAGATACTGCTTCACCAATATTAGCACCTGATCTAGTGTGAGCACTGCTCTACCCTAATATATTGATTATACTATGGATGGATCAGTGGTACTCAAAAGTGGTGTCTGCAAACCCTCGAAGGTTTGATAAGGTACTTGAGAGGCTCCTCAATGCATCAAATAATAGAATTATTTAGGTTAAAAATGAAATTTGAAAGAATTTTTTTAGCATGTGTAGTATTATTACAACATTACATTTTAGTAAAAGATATGTTTAGGCTGTAAACAGTCGATAATGAGTCTGGTTATATTATTGTAATAGTGATGAATTAATAGCTGTGGATGACAGGGTATTCACCGTTTTCCCTTGTTTTTCACAATTATGTGTATGCATTTATGCAATATATTTAATACCAGAAGAAATTATTAACTTTGTATTGGTATTGGAGGACTTTTGAGTTTGAAAAATTATGGGTGCAGATGTTTTGAATATGATTTACATAAAATGGTTTCAAAACTTTATGCGTATTAAATAATAGGCACAATATCACTAAGTATTAGGTTTCTTAAGTAAATATATTTTATTTTGCTTTGTATCATATATAGGGCCTATCATTAGAAATATGCTTGTGTTATATTTAAGTATTACCAATTCTCATCTTGAAGTTGTTAAAGGAGTGTTCATTGACATTATTTAATTGTTCCTTGATTCTAAGAGCATAGTCAGCCATGGCAGTCACATGACGGAAACCTTTCAAGTCGGACGTGCTTCTTGTCAACCCTGAAAATAGCATGAAATAAAGCATCATCCACAAAAAGGCAACTAACTGTTAACTGTCCATATATTATGTTCTAGAAGGTATTTAATTATTTATCTAATCGATATACTATGTTATATTATATTTGGAAGAAGGTACAGGAAAGGTGGATATACACATATTATAAAAGGAACAAACACAATATGACTTTTACAATGAAAAGAAGAACACAGTTTACACTTAACACTGCTGCTAAGGGACAAAGAGATAATGGTCACCTTTTGAATAACACCGATTGTTACCGCCCAACACCCCGACCTAGGTTTTATTCTAGACAAATGTAATAATAACAGAGTAAAGAAGTAGGCTTGAGAGCTAGTGCCAGAAGTTATAAATGATCAACCTTCTTGGAAAATCTTTCTTGTGTTGGCAAGATTTTTTTTTTTTAAATTACACATCCATCACTTTGTTATTTATGAATTATTTCATTCTGGAAGAAATATTATTTTAGGTACAAAACAAGAAGTCACCTACAACCGAAACATAGAGTTAATATTTTCTTTCTTTTGGTGGTTTGTGGGAGTGACTTAAATCCAGTGATGATTACATAAAATAACATACCAATATAGAGTAAAACACTTGTACATTGTATTCCAATATAAAATAGATTTCTTGCGGCATTTAGAATGTACCATTTCTATTAATATTGAGAGAATGTCTGTGTGACAGTTTAACAAAGTTCAACAACTGACCTTTTTATTTCTGTTTATGATTAGGTAACATATATCTTGCACATGCACTCCTATTTTTTTTTTAAATACATCTAGTTTTCTTTAGGAGTTAAGTTCATAATTTTATAGTTAAAAAATATATGTAATTATCACCTGATGCTGCCATGTAAGTCGCTCCCGTCGACTTGATTTTCTCCACATATCTGAACCTATGCTCAGAGAGCAACTCGTCAAAGTCGGCGATAATCTCGTTGAGCAGTCGAAGACATTCAACACCTTCGTTGTTCCCCTCTAGCTCCACGTAAAACTCGGAGAAGTTAGGAATTGATGCAAACATAACACACACAGACTCGCACTGTTCGTGGTACAATTCCTGGAGAAAATGTTATGATTTGTATAAATACAACTATAAGACTGAACATTCAACTCATTTCATGCCATTCTAAAATTATAGAGTTAAATGAAAAGTCACCAATTGCTTAAGTTAACCCAAACAATGTAATAATATTATCATCATGATAACCGATAAGCATTTTAGTTGATATTATTTATTATAATAATTATTTTGATTAATATACACTTAAGAGTTGTCCAAAATTTATGATACTTGGATTTTTCAGAATATTTTTTAATATCGACTTGACTAGCCAAAATATACATATATGTTAGATTTTTTCTGTTATGCAGGCTACACTCCACATACCCTGAAAAGTATCAATCTTAGGGAAAAAGGGGGTTAATGTGGGCATATATTTGAAAATTAATAAAAGAAATATTGAAATCAATACAATTTTAAGAACATTTATTTATCTTTAATGTGCAATGATCATATTTTACATAGTTGGCAAAAGACATGGGGTTAAAGTGGACATCTTAAATAGATAATTACTTATGTAAAAAATTAACAACTAAATCAAAAGGAATAGTGTAAAATATTAAACTTATGATATAAAAATAAATTGTACGGAACTCCGCACGGACTTTCTCGCTCTATTGTTTCTAAATGGAGATATTTACTCAAAACTCATAACATATATGAAACGAAATAATATACACTAACAAACACACTATACTTATGTAAAAAATTTTGTTAGTCCTGGTTTTAAATTTTATAATTTTGTTTTTAAAGAATTAATGTCCTCATTTGTATGTTTGCACCGATAAAAAAATCAATGTTGGGTCCACAAGGCTCAACACTTCGTATTAAAATTTCAACTTCCAGTTAAAATTTTTGACTAAAATTTTCGACATTTTATTAAGTGTTGCAAATCTTCATACCATCGCATTGCTATTAAATTCCTCATTTATAAATTTTGACCAATACAAAATGTAAATATTGACTATTTAGTCTAAAATGGATATAAATCATTGTTTTACAAACATTTCTCCTAAGCGGTTTAAGGAAAAACAAAATAAACTTTTAGAGACTTACTTAATTACTCTATGGCATTGAAGAAATATTGCGTTAAAACTTAATACTTAAGTTACAATAAGTTACACATCACAATACTTTCATAGTTGTCAAAGAACTCTTTCAAATTGGTCTCATTGAAAGTAGTCGCCCAAGCCAAACTTGTATTTTCGGGCTTTCGTAGAGTTACATTGGAATGTCTCTTCATAAAAGCACTGAATCCACCAGTCAATTCCAGCAGATTATTATTATTATTATTTTCCAACTGAGTGGACATTCTTTTTGAAGTTTTATGGCATATTGAAAAGCTAGTTTTCTTGCTTGAAAATAGGTCAGGCCATAATGAATTTTTGAAGCTTTGATCAAATACTCACAGAGTAATCGCTCTTCTTGATCCGTGGACCATAATCACACAGTAATAGCTCTTCTTGATCCGTGGACACTTGACAAACTCTAAATTTATGTCGTCCTTGCACTTTAATGCTTCTCATTGGGTTTTCATAACTAACATTTTCAGGTTGTACTTCACAATGTTGCAACTTGTAAAATTTTAATCTTTTGTGTAATAATAACTTTTTCAAAATGTACTTGAATGCAGACGACCTTATTTATTTTTTCTCAACATTAATTTATTTTAAAGATTTGTTGATAGTTTCTTCAGATATATTAAAGCAATCTTTTCTTTGGTGGTAAGTGTGAATCATTCTAAAAGCAAAAAAGGAACATTAGCCTTGGCTTGGATTAGCTTAGATAACACATTAGCGTAAGTGCATGTAACCCGAACGGGTAGTAAGACGCGGTGCTAATAATAATAATACACACTCCCTCTTGATGAGTTCCGATAGATAGGTCGGTGGATTGGGTGGTACAATCACTTTTCTTCAAGAGGCAACCATTACCTTTTTTGTTCATTGGCAGCAATGTAAGTCTGAACTGTGTTATTCTTTTCACTGTAAAAGCCATGTTGTGTTTGTTCCTTTTATATGTTTCTATCCACCTTTCCTGTGCCTTCTTCCAAATATGACACAATTACCTCATAAAGCGAAAAGAGGTTTTCCTGATAAAAATATATATAAATTATACACTGGTCACTTTTGATTCAAATAAAATCATGACGAGCAGAAACATCAGTACCGGCAATGTAAACATAATTATTATTTGATGTTTGCAATTTTCAACATTTATTGTGTGATCAAATTAGTTGTAATAGTTGGCTAGCCTTTTCTTGAAAAATATAACCTTTTGGTACATGGTTAATATAATATTGCTTTTCAATAAAGTATTTAGTAATATTTAATAATTCTATTTTAAAATAATATTTGTAAATAAAAATACAAATTAGATAAAGTTATTAGTGACATACCATACCACTGAGTTTTATAAGTATGAAAAATAAATTAAAACAGATTTGGACATAATGTATGGACTTTCAAAATCTCTCCCCCCT
>CABEEJ010000266.1:78250-99750 GCA_901482245.1 Timema douglasi
CCCCCGCCCTTGTTAGAGTTTTGTTTAGCTTACTAGAAAATCTTTATTTAAATCTGTAAATACAATTTATGCTCTACAAGATAGCCGATATTTGTTTCATTTTTTTAATGGAAAGCTAAAAGGGGTATATTTGTTAAGCTGCATGGCCCCAAAGTGGTGTGAGAATCACTTAAGTTTAGGAAACACTGCTCTAGAGGATTGCTTACATCAGCATTCTTGTCACTGGACAAGAAATGTTCTGCTACGTGGACTGGGAGAATGTTGGCAAGAAGTTTACGATTGTACGCTTGGAGATGTTCCATGTCTTCCTTTTCCTCTGAAACATTTAACAAAGCTACAATAAATATACGATCAATAATAATTAATCATGTGTAATGTGTGAAATATTATGGTTATGTGTAAAGTTTTAAGCAAATATTGATTCGGTAGTTGATGGAAAACAGTTTAGTGGTTGTTATATTACAAACAATTGAATCACATAACAAAATAAGGTGTTTCTTTTACTTTATGAGTTGAATAATGATCCTTAAACTCAATTTTATTTCAATTTAGCTGCTTATTGCAAATCAAGTCTCACAATTATTAGATTGTCAACAATTAAAGGTGTAAATTAATGGATTTTTACTCTCTTTAGCACTTAATATGCTCATCTCATTCATAGGACCAATTTCATAATCGGACTTGGTACGCCTCAAGTGCGACACTGTACCAAATATAAGATCTACATAAACTTGAATGGTCTGGGCCGGTTTTCCAAGTGAAACTGGCCCATTTAATTCTTCTCTATGTAGGTGTCATCCTGTATTTAGTAAGGCACCACACTTGAGACGTACTAGGTGTGACTATGAAATTGGCCCTTTGTTTAGACTTTAGAAATAGGTATATTTCTACTATAACGAGTCAACCAATCTCCGAATATACTACTGACGAGCAGTTCAGGTCATTTAAGGGATTGGCTGACCCCCGAGTCATGGCTGTATATGTTCCTCAACCTCCTGAGAGTAAAAGTAAAATTGAAAAGATTACCCCTTAAATAGATTACCACTCAGCCGGTACAGTATTTCAAAATCATTAATTCCTATCAGTACATCCAAGTTAACTTGCTCTGATCCAGGTTGGTGAATATAATATAATAATGAAAGCACCATTATAAAAAAAAAGTGTCATCTTTATTTTACACCTTGTAAATTTAAATCTAAATTTACATAATCTGTCGCCATAAAAATATAATTCCTTTTTAGTTGGTAATATTTGAATAGATCGGTGTGTTTACCATGTCACTGACTAAGGTTTAAAGTTGTGTGTTTTGGACGATGACAAACCATTTCTAAAAGGTTGGTTCAAATGATTCCCATTTAAAAATTTAGTTTCCATTTGAAGTGTTCCATATGTGTAGTCCAAGATTTTAAAAGTTATTTGGGTACAATAGTTAACTAATTAATAATAATTAGTTTATGGCTCAGATTAGGAGAGACTGAGTACTGAATAGTAATATTGAAATAGAAGTTAATTAAATAAACCACTTAAAAAACACAAACACAGTTTTAAAGACCAGCTTTCAATGTCACAAACAAGCAGAATCCAACCAAAGTGCATCAGTTGACTCTCTTAACATGAAGAAGCTGTCCTTGATGGTGAAAGATTGTCTTTCAAAATATGTTTGTGAATTTTTTAATATTTTATCATAACAATTTATACTTCACTACCACTAAGATAAGTGTGTTGGCCAGGCACATATTCAGAGAGAGAGCTCGTGGGGCTAAAGGTCCCCCTGACCCCCCAATCTAAACAAAAATTATTATAAAAAGAGAAAAAATTATAAAATTATCTTGTAATAATATCTTGTCTTGTAGTAATACATTCCTAATTAAAACAATACAGTAGTAATTAATTTAAGTTTTGCTTTCTTAGCCGGATTAAACACAGTGAATAGTAAGAAGTAATATACTCACGAATTCCTCCACACATGGAGGTAAAAATACGTCAAAATATTGTAAAATATATATTACAGTTGACCCATGATTGCATTCACTAATAATTAATATACTTTTTATGGGTGTGAATAGAAAATGTATTAGTTTTTATAAAAATGTATGTAAAATTAATATATTGTCTATTAAAAGTCATAAAAAATATATAAATTATTAGTGAATGCAAGAATGGGTATAGTTCAATATATTTTTGTAACAAAGATTTGTTATATATTGTTCTCTCCATGCAGGTTGTATTCGTCTGCCGCCCTCTCCACACTGTTTAATCTTGGGATGACCGTTGTCATCAAGCAATATTTGAAGAATGAGCCCCCCCTATCCCGAATAAAAATTCTGGATACTTGCCTGGAGCTGGCTATTTTTCCTAATTTTTAACCATGATTTAGCCTAGTTTTCAGTTCCAAATAATGATAATTAGTTTAGTGGTGCAGGCAACAATAGTTTAAACTTCACCTGTGGCCTGCAGTTTCCAAAGGAAGTCGAGCCTGTAAGTGGCCTCTGTCTGTTGACTGTGGATCACAAGAGCTAGCATAAAGCCAATCAGAACTATCAACGTCAATAGTTCGTCCAATCTCTGGGCTCTGCTCCTGAGAACAAGCGGTGCAATTGATGTTTTTTTTTAGTATAACGTCTTACTACCTGTTCTGGCTATATGCCTACGTACTAATTAAGTTAATGTATTAAGAATGAGAAAGGTTGAATTTAGAGGAAGTGTATCTGCATTTGAATGGAGGTAGAGCGGAAAACCATTTAGAAAAAAAACTCTCAGTACATCTGACCAGGTTTCTAACCTCAATCATCCCATTATCGGCAATCTTGTCTATTGCACGAGTGATGAGAACAATTTTTTTATTGATCACCGCGTCTTACTACCCGTTCGGGTTATACACTTAAGTACTAATCATGCTAATGGATTAGGAATTGGGAAGGTTTAATTTAGAGGAAGTGAACCCGCATTTGCGTGGAGGGAGAGTTGAAAACCATTTAGGAACCACCCCCACCCCCCAGTTCACCTGACCGGGATCCGAACCTCGATCTCCTCGTCCTCGGCAGTCGAGCTCAACACGACTAGCGCATTAGCTAACTACGCCACCGAGGCGGGTATGAGAACAATTAACTGGTACAGTTTAAATTAACTGTACTTACCCTGACAACACTACATAACACACCTTTTCTACTAATAGTGTTTCTTTTTTCATGAAAAAATAAATAAATTAGGGATATTATTTAGCTCAACTATATATGTCATCATATTAGCAGGAATTTATACATGACCCCCAGTTTCTTAAGCAAATTCAACCTTGTCAATAAATATTGTCATTATCTTGACTACAATACCACATGCACAAGGCTAAAATCAGAAGAATAAAGAATTCACTACTCTGTGAACTAGAATAATTAATTGTGATGGAAACCTCAAATACTTGAATCCCTCGAATTTTTAAAATTATTTAATATTTGAAGATTTGAGAAAATGTCAGATTTATATATTTAAAAAAAATCTATTTGAATTTTCAATTATAACTTGCTTGGAGCTCTCTAATTATTGGTAGCTCAGCCTCAACCTAATAAAGACAAACTAAACAACCAGACACCAGATCATTAATTTAATATTCAAATGAATAAAAGAATATTATAATGAATGTATTTTAGTAAGAGAAAAATATAATTTTATTACCACAGTGAAATCTCCCATAGTGACACCTCTGAATATCAGATTCTTCTTTATAACATACAGTTTACATTTCCCCAACAAAATAACATGGCCTCTTAAGGTGAAACAAACTTCCAATAATAGACAAGGACCCTTCCAAAGACGCATATTTATGTATAATAATCTCTTAAACAGCAGGGAGAAATTTAAAACACCAGTCTACTTATATCATTTGTCTCGCGGTAAGTGTGAGCGGTCCCGTTTTGCCCCTCTAGTGAGAGTTTATAAAAGAGCCTACAAGATGGTACTTCAAGGTCATACCTCCTGCTTCTTTCAAGTTGTAAATTGGGGTTGTTCTGCCAGTTAAGTCTGTGCTCTTGACCTATATCAGTGTCGCCAATTTACCGACTTTTACAAGTCTGACATGACTAGTTTTCATATTTAGCGGCTACCTACATACCTGGCGACTGGCGATTTTCCTTAATTTTTTTCTCACGTTCATGTTCAACATTTTAAATTTTAATGTTGTAGAAATTTGATATTTGAACTATCGTAATGCATTGCGTTGGTCTACAGAAGAGCAATAAACTGTCATTCACAAATCACAATGTCTTCATTCCAGATCCGGGGATCACCTCAGTCCACTCATGTATCTTACATTCAGTTCAGATTAATGTTTTTGCATTTTTTGGTTTGGCAACAAACCTGACGACTTTAAGTTTTTCGTTTAGCGACTTTCTGGTACTTTAATATAGCTACAACACTTATACGGTCATTGGAAATACTGCCATATATACAGTACAGAAGGTATATTGTTTACATTTTATTTCAATTGTGTATTGTGCAATATATACAATAGCCTAAGCTACATACAAAATATATTCTTATTTTTCTTATTATTATCTTACTACCTGTTCGGGTTATACGCACTTACGCTAATGTGTAATAGTAGGATGATTGTGAGATGAAATGGAGGACCTACAGTTTAACGTGGAATCCACCCACATTCACAAGATGTCTTGTCAGAGGTGAAGGAAGGGTTTGGTAATCAGATAAATCTGTGCCGGGACCGAGGGTTGAACCCCAGCCGCCAGCACAGAAGTCTGACACCTTACCCCTAGACGCCAGGTCACCAACAAAATATATTCATTAGTCTTAATTACCCTTCATGTAGTACTGTACAATGCAATAGTTAGATTGTTGTAGTTAATATCTACAGAATATAGGTTCAAGCAGTATGATTTAAAACATATATATTTTACTAAATAACGGACATTTCTTAATAACAGACACTTTTATGGTCCTTGGAAGGTGCCCGGTATGAAGATATTTCACTGTATTTATATTTTCTATTTTGTTCCATCATTTCTTCAGAGATGGTTTTAAATTTTAGATTTGGTATGTGTACTTCAAATGAAGATTGGTATTAAAAATTAAGATTGGTAAAGTTACGAATCAGACACATAACAAATTGATAATTAACCATCGAGACTGTCGACATTATTAAGAGCGTCCATCACATCACACCAACTCTGTGAGACAGTCGGTTAGAAATAGTAGATTTACACGAACATTGTTGCCTTTGGATCATTTCTGATTAAGCATTAATGGAAATAAGGAGTTAATAAATGTTCCCAATAAAGAACTTTGTTGAAATAGTAAATAATATTTGGATAAAAATTACACTGAAACGGCTATTTCTAACTATTTTAAAATGGCTTCACTGATAACTACTGTGCACAAATCTTTATTCTGTCTTAATAGAGACATACTGTAGTTATTAACAAGAAACCTTGTCATTTTGTCCCCCATCACCACCATGAAAATTTTTTAGTTATCATTTGAAAACGAATGCACTGCACACATTTCGGGCAAATTGTAGGTCTTTTCTTTTTTCTTTTACTCCCTTATCTTGTGAGAGCCGGGAGATGATTTGGGCCTGCTGTGATGCACACTTTTAAATAGATCTCACATCCACTTCTTGTGGTCTGGTACTTTAATGCATTTAGGTTGTAACAGAATGGATCTTTAGTTTACGGGTAAGTTGGAAGTTCGACTCCCAACCTGGTGTGTTAGAGGTGGTTTTTCCACATGTGCTTTAATACTATGGCCGACCCATATACTCTCTACGCTAATTTGGGTACATTTTGTTTAAGTCACCCTCCCAATGCTCACCCGTTAGTATAAGTCATTACTTATCTGTGTAGGGAACACATAATTCTGTTTTTTTATTTCTTAATCTCACCATGTATGAAAGGTGAGAAGTCCGAGGTAGTTGATACAGATGAAGCTGAGGATGAGCATCTTCACTAAGCTGATAAGGATCTGGTATACAGCACACATAATCATCACCAGCAGCACGCAGAACATGAAATACTGCAAATATTGTAAACACAACCCATGTTCTGTTAGTCCATAGATGGGGTGAGTAATTTCGCTAAAGTAAAACGAGTGAGAGTCAAGGATTCTCTAGGAAGAGCCTTATTTGGCAGTTAGATAAGTTATTATATCTACTTTCATATATTCATACGTCAAGTCATGTAATCTACAACTGTGACTTATGGTAGATGTTAAAAATACAGACGTACTCAACTTTAAGGTACTTCACTTTAGAGCACTTTCACTCATACACCATGTTTCAATTGGTTCTTAAGGGGATTCCCAGAGGTTTTAAGGTTAGCTACACAGTACTGTAGCATTATATATTTATTATTTTTACTTTTGCATATTATTTTAGGCATAGCACGGTTTTAGACTTTATAAATAAATTATAGTGTAAATTTGTTTTCTCTTTTTAAGCTTTTATATGCACTAGTAAGTGTAAGAAAGTATGTGATTTGCTTTAAGGTGGTGGTCTGGAACATAACATGCCATATTACTGAGGTGTGCCTATAAAATAACAATAATATTGTAAAATATTAGCCTATTAATGATGGCCGAAAGTAAATATATTCTTTAAATTGATAAATGACACTCAGACACAGGATTTGAACCTGGGACCCTTGGCTTAGTAAGCTAATACTCTAGCTACTGAGCTATCCAGGAATCAACCTGTGTCCAGGGTAATTCTTCATTCATATTTTAAGGCAGAGTCTGTGATGGACATGCTGAAATCGTCAGCCCCCTTTGTGTGATCAGTAAGACCATGAGCTAAGGTATTCTAAAGGGTGCGGAAAGACACACACATGCACATTCACACACGCACACACACACACACAAAATAAACTTTTATATATACATTCTATTTATGTCACTCATCTTCTTCCTATAATCACTCAGTCATCATAAAACCTGTAGAAGACATAAGTCGAAGTCGAATTGACTAAATAAGAAAGAAAATACATACTGACCTACACTAAAGTTTTACTTTAATCTTGAACCAACCAATCTGAGCACCGCACACATCACACAACCCTTCTCAAAAACAAACTAATTTGTTTCTCGTGTCTGGTCAAAGTTAAGTGCCGAGAGTGGGTTACTAGGGATGCAAGCTCTCTTTTCTTTACATGGGTTTGTTTTGTCAGCTTGTGCGTTGTAATAAGATCAGGGTGAAGTGGGAAGAAGGTTGCATTTTAGAGAAAGTGTACCTGCATTTGTATGGAGGGAGAGTGGAAAACCATTTAGGAGAAAACCCTTCATTACTCCTGACCAGGGTTCAAACCCCGATACCCCTGTCATGGGTAGTCTATTGCGAGAGGGACACCTTACACCATGTGGTTCCCAATGCTGACCCACAAGGGCTAGAAATTTTAAATTTCAGTCTTCTGCGTGCTTATCGTGCAATGCTCATGACATACACATAGATAAACAAACTCTTCATTTTATTAATAATACAAATAAGGCTCTTCATATTAAAATTAGACTGTACTAACAAATTAACAATAAATACATATTTTCTAAACTTAAAATAATTTGAAAAGTTGCATGATGAGCGCTCAAGCTGCTTTACCTCTGTAAAGTGAAGTATTGTCCCATCATAACATGTCGGGATGTATTTCTTTTGTTCACTTCTTGTATTTTCCAAGTCTATCGGGGAACTTTCGTTGATGTCGTAAAATGTCAGGTTGATACTTCTTTTATGTAGACATTGGTCGTGCTGAACTGCTAGCTGAACCCAAACATTTGTAAATCGAGTCAACTGTTGTGTTAGATGGTAAGGTAATAATTCGTGGTTAGGTATTGGTTTTTGATTCTTGATTTTTGGTTCCGAATCCCACTTTTCTACAAACCACTCTAAAGCCATTTGCTGTCAATTTTGTTCGTCTTTCTGTAATACGGGTAGTTACAAATTCGTAATCCATTGAGTGAGTGGGTATACAAGATGCAACTAATTCGTATATTGAAATATTTTTTTTATTCTATCATCTGTATTAATTTTGATTTATTTAGTATGTATTTACTTATTCAGATTTTTCTTAAACTTGTTTAGCAAGATTTAAAGACCTGAGACCCGAATTTCTAGGAAATGAAACCATTTCATTAGTTTTGATTCTATAATAAAATGAAAACCAAGCTAATCTTCTAGTTTTTACAATGAAAAATCAGTGACATTGACAGAAGTACAAAATGTGATCAGTTAAAGTCATTGTGCTGATATTCTTTAGAGAAAAAAAAAAGCTATAATCTTTAGAAACTTACCATTGGGCATAAAGTAACTGCAAACGTAATGAAGAGAACCGTTGATGCCAATATTTGCGCCGCAGCACGGTTCCGATACACTCTTGTCGCCACAGCCTTAAACAGTGCCGGTGCTGCCTGTACAATTTTTTTGATAGAATTACAAATATTAAGAGTTTTCACAGATGCCCTTTACCACTTCCCCATGTAACAAAAAAAAGTTTTTAATCTAATATTTATTCAAACAATTACACAAGTTGCTGTTCCTACAATATATATTTTAATACCATCAAGCTTAGTGTAAAGGTTGAACATTTTAAGGTGGTCATTTGAGAGTTTAGGCCAAGGATGTGCAAATTTACTTAACGTAAGGGCAAGTGAAAAAAAATATTTGCAAGCCAAATACTTTTATTCATTAATTTTTCTTCTAAATTAATTTTTTTAAATATTAACAAAATAATACCCCATCATGAACAAGATAAAATACATCGTTAATGCAAAAATATCATAAATATCTCAGTGACTTAGTATGTTTTTAATTTCTCTCCAAAGATTTATATGAAAAGGTGTGAGATGAGTGAAACAGTGAATGAGCTTCCAGCACAGAACATGACACAATACATTTAAATTACTTATCCTCCGGGCCGAATTGAACCCACCGGCAGCATTTTACTGCGGGCTGTAGTTAGCATATTCCTGGGTTAGGCCCTGGGAGGGGGGAGGGAGGTTTGGATTAGAGGAAGGGAGCAAGGTGAAGGAGTACCACTTCAATGAGATATGAAATAGAGGTTTTTTTACATTATTTTACTATGATTTTAATAAATTTAAGAAACTTAAGTATCATTTAAGTGAATACAAAATCATAGTTTTGATTAAGAAATTTAAAAGTGTTTTAATCACTGTTTACACTACCATACACACATACACCAATAAATTACAGATGGTTTCAGTTTTTTTTTTTGACAACATTAATAATATGAATCAGGGGTTGGGGCGGGAGAGAGTGTGTGAGAGAGAGAAAGATGATATTATTTTAATTCTAAAATTGATGCTAAAATACTGCAAGTGCAAACAAGGTGTTGCAGTTTAGAATAAATTGTAAGCTCTTTAGTACATCGAGACTAAAATCCTAACTACATTAGACCACAGACTGTAAGAATCAGCAATTAACCAAATCATCACAACCAAAAGATAAGCCCCCTCCTCCTTCCCCTCTCAGAGTCAGTAACTATTACTCTTTTTGACTATGCAATTTATAATTACATTTACTCATTTTTCATGATTAATTTATTTTAAAAAGTTTCCTAAGTTTTTTTGATTATCATTTTAACAGTACATAATAACCGCTTCGATGACCACATAGTCTAAGGTGTCACTCTCGCAATAGATTAGACTGCCAATGATGTGGAGATAAAAGTTCACGTCCCGATCGGGTGTAATGAGGCTAGTTTTTCCTAAATGGGTTTCCCCTGCTCCTCTGTGGAAATGTGGATACACTTCTAAATTCAACATTCCTAATTCCTAACACATTAGCGTAATTAGTATGTACGGGTATAGCCCAAATGAGCAGTAAGACGTGACACTAAAAAAAAAGTGCATAATTTTGGTGGTTATCATTTCCTTAATCCAATCATCCAAATTTTTGGTTATCCAGATTACACTTGTCACAAATTAATTCAGATGGTCAGTGCTCTAATATTCCTTCAACAGCAAGACGTATCATATTATTTTCTGTTTACATTACAAATACTTATAATCTATTTTGTTGTGGAACTTACCTGACTGCTCTCTGAGAATATGATGAAGTTTATGATGAGAATCAGCAAACTTCCAACAAGGAAGGAACTGTACATTAGGACAGAACTGCAACATATCAATAAGTTGAAAATTTATTAGTCATCTTACTTTTAAAATCTTATGTTATATTTTTAACCTATTAAGTGAGCATTGTTTTATTAAAATTAAGAGCTTGAAAGTGCTGAGTCTATCAATCTGTCAAGCTTGACTAGCTATTTAAATCTTGGCTGAAAGTTCAAAAATTTAATATTTGTAGATATAGAATATAATATACAGTGTGGTCCAATTAAACCAAACCATTTTCAAAATGAAATAGAAAACTATACAGTAAACAAAATCTTAATTGAAACAGCTTACAAGTTTCTTAAACCTTTGGAAACAAACAATTGCAGCAGTACTATCTGATTAACAGTGGACATTTGGGTGACATTATTTTTAGAACGTAAATAATAACAAAAAGGTTTTAAGAAACCAGTCAAATGTTTCAATTAGGATTTAGTTCATTTTATAGTTTTGTATTCAATTATACATTTTATTTTTTATTTAATATTTTTGATTATTATGTTATTAATCATTAATTTACCCCCTTTACAATACTAATCTAATGATCTATTTTTAATAACAATCATATTTTATAAACAAATGGTATGAAACTCATCATGGACTTACTCACTCTATTGTTTAGAAGTGTATTTATTTACTCGAAACTCGTAATATATATGTGAAACAAAATAATTTAACCTGAACAAAAATTTCATTATACTTAGGCCTAAGTTAAACATTTTTTGACTCCCGGATTTAAATTTTAAATTGGACCAAATTGGACCAAAAAAATAAAAGGTCGTTATTGCGCCCCCAAGGGTCAATGCTTCGTATTAAAATTTTGACTTTTGTTAAAATTCTCAACATTTTATTAGGAATTGCACCTCTTAGGGTTATCATATTGCTATTAAATTCCTCATTTATAAATTTAGACCAATAAAAAGGCAAATATTGACTATTGAGTCTAAAATTATAATACTAGATCATTACTGTACAAACATTTCTCCTAAGAGGTTAAAGAAAAAAGAGCATGAATTTTTTGAGAAACTTACTTATCTACCTACTCTATGGAATTAGAGAATTATTGCGTTAAAACTTTAGTATTTCTTTAGAACTAAAACTCACAAAATTGTAATAATATATTTGCCAATATCTCCAAAACTATTGGTTTTATAAAGATGTATTTCAAATAAAAGTTTTTTATGTTTAATAATACTACAATTATTTTGCAATGATAAGTTATTTAGTATCTCAAATAGTTGAGGAGATAAGGTAATTTCCACTTCTGTAAAGTACCCTAAAAGTTATTTTCATAGGACAATCAAAATATCCATTTTGTTTATAATCTTAGTCAACACCTAGATATGAATTTTAATCAAAATCGTTAAAGCTGGTTTTGAGAAAATCGATTTTATTATCTTTTTGCCCTTTATTAAACTACTCTTAACTACTCTTAACGCAGAATAGAAGACCAAATTCCCTTTTGGGTCTTCTTATCTTCCTTCTCGAACTGAGTACGTGCTTGAGGAGAGTTAATACCCCCACCACTCTATTACTTTCCCTACCCTGACGTGTGTCACTCTCTTGGTCGATTGGTTCTATGTATTCTGAAATACAAACAAATCAGAGACCGGTCAGCCGTCTCTACCTGAAGTTTTAGGCTCTCAAAGTGTTTTAATAAAGGCTATATTGAATAAGCTTTGTTCCTATATATAATAATAAAAGGAAGTGTTTGCCTGTGTGTCTTTGTGTGCGATGCCTAGCCAAATCTACGGCACACAGAGCTCTGAAATTTTTAACAGAGGTGGACGAAGGGGGTCCGAAGGCACCCTAAAGCCGGATTTTTAAATTTATAATTTTAGCTTCTAAGTTAGCCTATTTTTAACAATATTTTTAAGAATCACGGGCAACGCCATGTGGGATTGCTAATTTCTAATATACACTATTTTGAAAACTGCTTTATTTTACAGTAAATTGAAACAGTTTTAAAACTGCATTTAGTGAAAATCTTATTATTTTATGCTTATTGCTTATTGCCATGTTGTTTTTAAAAAAAATTGTGACTAATTATTAAAGTCATTTTTCCGAAATAATATAAGTAGCAATTTTGTTTATAATATTGATAAATGCTTAGAAATGAAATTTAATCAAAATCGTTAGAGCCGATGTTTGATAAAATCGATTTTCTCCCCTTTTGCCCTTCAGAAAACTAGCCTTATTTTTATGGTTATATATCATATTCCAAAAATGCCTCAGGGTAACTCTATGAAAACCCTAGATACCAAGTTTTGGCCCCTGATTGATACAATAGTTTTGGATCTACTCCAAGGTATAGAAAGACAGACGGAAATTCAAAAACCACTTTTTCGGATTTAGGCGGCCATGAAATGTAAAAAATTCATTAATTATTATTAGCACCGCGTCTTACTACCAGTTCGGGTTATACGCACTTACGCTAATGTGTAATGGTAGGGTGATTGTGAGATGAAATGGAGGACCTACAGTTTAACGTGGAATCCGAACCACGGTGGAGGCCTGGAATTCCCCACATTCACAAGATGTCTTGTCAGAGGTGAAGGAAGGGTTTGGTAATCAGATAAATCTTTGCCGGGACCGAGGATTTAACCCTGGCCGCCAGCATAGAAGTCTGACACCTTACCCCTAGACCGCCAGGTCACCGTTAAAAATTCATCAAAATCTCGAGTTCGATATTTTTGATGATCACAATACTTTCTCTACTTGTGAGAAAGTAAAAAGGAGTTAGCGATATATTATTTGTTACTTACTGAGGAATAATAATGAGTTCCACAACTACCACAGACAAGAAAATGAAAAAGGAACAAAAGAAGTATGTGGAAAGCATCCTATCCCTTTCTTTGGAATACTGAAACACACATACAAATATTATTAATAATTTTATGGATACATTTAATTGGTACATTGAATTTAAAAAGTGTATATTTTGGAGTTACTTTTGTACTATTTATTTTGCTTTCAATGCAAATACCTTTATTAAAGTTAAATAGAAATGAGATTTTTTGAATTATGGCTATTCTTCAAAAACTAATTTTAATGTCAATAATTACCAGCTGTGTACAGTCAACCTTACAGTTCAACCAAGAAATCAGTCTACTCTCCTGACCTGATGAAGCTGTCTGTGACAGTGAAAGCTTGTCCTTAAAAATGTGTTTATGTGTTTTTTAGTGTTATATCTAAACAATTTCTACTCCAGTATCACCAAGGTAAGTGTGCTGGCTATCCCTCCTAATTTAAACCATGATTTAGCCTAGTGCTCTATACCACATAACCATAATGTCAACAATTATAATGATTTTACTCTTATTAAAATCAATTAAATTTCCTTTATATAAACACATACAAAATATTAAGGTTTAACTTTATAGATAAGTAAATTATATTCAGTAGAAACTAGAAGTTGGACATAAAGTAAAATTGTATTTTCAAATAAACTTTAAAAACTTTTAATAAAGGCGTGACAATTTTTTTTTAGTGAATGCTAAACTATTTAACTATTTTTGTAAATGCTTAACACACATATATTTTTGTATTTTTAACACCGCGTCTTACTACCTGTTTGGGCTATACAGCTATGTACTAATTATACCAATGTGTTAGGGATGAGGAAGGTTGAATTTAGGTAAAGTGTAACCCACATTTGTTTGGAAGCAGAGTGAAACCCTTCAGGAAAAATCAGCCTCAGTACACATGACTGGGATTCAAACAACGATCTCACTACCTCATCCCAATGTCCAAATCTGATTATCAATTTTCCCCCAGGACACCTCTCAACTATATATAGGTATCCTGGGTGTCGCTAATACCCACCCTCACTTCTAACTCCACATACATATCCCCTCCCAAAATATTCCTTGATACACACAAGTTCAAAGATACTTTGTTTTAAAAAACTGTTTGTCTTGAAATGAAGTATCGGTGTATGCTAGATCAGACAGGGAGGGTATGAGTGATTTGAAGTTCAAGATAAGGGTAAGATATTCCGTTCACGATAGGTTTTTACTTGGATGACAGTTCGAAAATAATATGTTTAGGTTTTGGGTTGGGTTGTAAAAGATCACAGTTTTGTTATAAATGTAAAGATCTTTAATTACTTGTTATATATTACATTTAAAATAACGTAGACTTAAGTTTTCTCATTTAATTTTTTTAAATATTTTTTTTTTATCCAACTCGAAACAATATTTTAAACATAATTAAAAGTACTTATTTTTCGTTTTGGAACGTTACTGATTTTGTTTATTATAGTGCTTACATCAATATCTTTTAATACAGGCATCGTATTTACTTGGAAAAGAAAACATTTTTGTAATTTTTTTACATACAATAAATAATTTTATGATTATTTTATCGTATTTTGAAATATTTAACTGAATAAAGTATTTTCATCAACTGTGTGTCCGCATCATTGTAAAAAACTTGTTTACCGTTATGTTCAATCATATGGTTTAAATTCGTCGGTCGCCATTTTGAAGCTATGTTCGTTAGAAGTTTTTGTGAAAATGGTGTGAATATATTTTTTAAGGGGAATAAAACTATAAATAAACTTTGTGTCTGACCTCAAATAAATATATAAATAATATTGGCCTAAATTACTGTGGTTAACTATCACATTAATATATTAACATCTGTTTTCATTACAGTCATCCAAAGTGATAGATGTCAGCTGTTGGCGTAGTGATGTATTAGGTATTACTTCTGGTAACATTTCGAGCTGTCATCCAGGTAAACTTAGCTTGTGAATGACTTATAGCCCCACGACTTCTTTGGTGCTGACAACTAACAGCTGACAGCAGACGGCTTTGAAAAGTTACCAGACCAAATTATGTATCCCTACGCCAAACCATATAATCTGCAAAAACATGTGTTTAGCAGCTGTCACTTCTGACAATCAAAATTTAGGTACACACCTAAATGTTGACTGCCAGAAGTGAGCTGTGAACTGTCAGTCAGCACCAAAAAAGCCATGGGTCTACTATTGTGCCTGTCCTAGTCTTAGATTAGATTATAAGGCATATGAAGCTACAACAGCCCTCGCAAGCCGGTAGTGGAGAATATATGGCTTGAATAAAAAACTGACCCAGAGAACAGGCTGGAAACAGTAATGGATGTAAAAAAATATGTAATATATATAAATATATGCCTCAACAATCTTGACAATGGCCAAGGCCTCCTGGTATTACTGAACAAGTGTACATAATGAATGTAGGCCTACTTGAGCAAATAAACTATTTAATCATATCTCTAATACTCATGATCGTTTTTCATCCCAACAATATCAGACCTTCTCCTCAATCTCTGATCTTCGGAAAGTCAGAAGAAAATTCTTGCAGTGCTCTGATCTCAGTCTGTCAATGCTGCGGGCATCTATTGCTCTCATCAGGTACTCATTTACTTCATCTTCAGGATCTTTCTCTTCGTTAGGTTCCCCGAAACCTAACCTACACAAAGTATTGGAACATTTCCTTGGGTAAAAATATATTTTTTAGCTTGAGATGATTTTTAATAATTATAAATTGCAAATATATTAACATTTGCTTTTTAATTTGTTCCTGCTATAATGCATCATAGCAGATTAAATTTTTCTATAGATAGTTTTAAATGCCATTTGTAGAGAAAGTATTTTTTACGGATAATGGCATTGATAAGTTTTGCTGTCTAAATAGTGTGCCTTAATTAAAGCTAGGAACACGCAGATAATTTATTGGTCCTTATAATCCACAAATCCTTAAGAATATTCAAAGTTTGAGAGCCAATTACGTTTAAAAAACCATATATTTCAAATAATTAAGATTCAGGCTTTTTTAAAAGCCTTTACAGTGCTGAATAGTGATTTGGCCTAAGATTATTGAAACAATGTTTTATTGTTTAGTTAAAATTTCTAGTTTCTTTAGCAACTCAAGAATTAATAGTAACAAAATCAGAATTAATTTAAAAAAAAATTCTTTCAATGTACAAAAGTTAAGTTTTTATACTTATCAAATTTTCTAAGATTGGGATTCAAAGTTGAGATTTGTTAGTCAAATGAAAACTCAAATATGAGATTAGGTGGGTATAACTAATCTCTAATTTAATGCTGAACACATTATTATTAAAGCTAATGGTTTGGCTATTTTAACTTCAAAATCACTCAAACTGGTTGCTATAATGAGTTTTATTACAAACAGGATCAAGGTAAGATAGTGTTTCAAATCTCCAGCTTAGTATTTAGATTTTTTTCCAAACTTACTTTGATGTTTTACCATGTTGCGAACCATGCCCCATCATCCGAAGTTCTTTTGAAATACTCCCATTCATTGAAAAGGTGTTTGGTTTCTTGTTTTGACTACCCTAGAAAAAAAATAAGTCGCAACGTTTTTAATCTTTTATTATAAAATTGATTTGGGTTGATTTCACTATTTTATGAATCTGAATTTCCAATTTACCTTCGAATCCTGATTCTTGAATACGAATCCTGGAAAAAATTATGAATATGGGAGGAAATATAAATATAATAGTATAATAGAAAATACAAATAGTAACTGAATGTTAACATTATTTCTTGTAATTCATTCATTACAATATTTATACATTTAGTTAAGTGTTCAATTACTCGTCTGGACTTAGTTGTAGGTTCATCCTATAATTTAAATTGGTTTTTGAGCCACCATTAAGTAGTAGAGCTCTAAAACAATTATATATATTTAAGGGACTTCAAATTCAAAATTTTCTCAAATCCTTAAATATCCTCAAGGATTCGAGGAATTCGAGGGTGCCATCCCTATTATAAAATAAAAGAAACAAAATTGTGTTAAAACTAGGGATGGAAGGAACCCTGGAATCCTTGCACCATCGAATCAGTAAGGAAATTTGAGCAAAATAACAAATTCAATATTGAATAAAAGAATAAAAAATTGTCAAATTTTAAATGGATTTTTGTTTCAAAAGCGCTAACACTTGGTGGTTCAGCCCTAAAATAATAATAGAACAAACTTAACGCCTAGACCCCATACCATTAATTTAACACTGAGGTGAATGACTGTTTTAATATAATAATAAATGCATTATAACAAAACATTTTATTAGTTTTTTTTTAAGTCACAATTTTTTTACAAGATTTAAATTTGAATCTGTATTCAAGATTCTGGATTTGCAGTAAAAATGAAATCCGAACCTGAGATTTAGATTTGTAAAAAATGGATGTGGCCAAACCCTTATTAAATGTTCATAGTTTTTTTTTTTTTGCAGTGTCTTAGTACCTGTCATCCATAAACTATGTAATTTTGCTACTGGGCTAGAGACTAGGAAGGTAGAATTTGAGAGGAAATGTACACGAATGTGTGTTGAGGAAGAGTGGGAAACCATTTATGGACAGATGATTTAACACGCTACTCTTGTATTAAACTGGATTTCCGCTGACATGGAGTTGGTGGCTTAAATCCCAGGATTTGTTTTGTTCTAAATGGTGAATCACTCTTTCTCCATGCTTATTTGGTAGATTTTCTCTAAGAAAATTCCACATTCCTCATCCTTATCTCGTTAACTTAATTAATGTATGTATATAACCCAAACAAGTACTAAGACAAGATAAAAAATTAAAAATTGGGGTAAACCACACACGAATACTTGTCAGAAGGTAGCGCGAGTAATTTTACAGTTTTTAGAGCATTACATTTTTTTGGCCAAACGGATATTTAAGATCTGTTGATATTAGCATGTGCAGAAAACTAAGTTCTATGTTGCTACTGGAGAAATATTTTATTTATTTTAGCCAAAAAAATTTAATGCTCTAAAAACTGTAAAATTACTCACGTTCCCTTCTGCCAATTCTGCAAATTACTTAAGGTACCGACGAGGATAGAGCCAATTTACCTCTGGTTCATTGCAATGAGCTTTTTTCACAGTCATTTAAGGAAAGTTTAATTTCTAATATCTTGAGATTTAGTATCCCAAATTCAATATTACAGTCCCATTTTCATAGGAAGGGCTTTTTATCCGACAGAAACGTTACTAGATCTAATTTCAAGTATTCATAAGTCAAGTCATGTGATATTCAGCTCTCTCTTTTGATAAATATTATCAATAACTATAAAAATTACACAGATGAAAAATTAAATTGTTATCAATTTTGGCAACAAATAAGTATGTATATATTTTCAAAAAAGATCTTTTCCATGAAAACTGAACTGTACCTAACCTCATCAGATGAAGATTAAATTTCGACTAAACTTGGAATTATAACCAGGTTTGGTCAGTGTATGTACTGCAATGTGTTCAACATTATTCTGAACTTGTAGTTATTATTATTATTATTATTATTATTATTAGCACCGCGTCTTACTACCCGTTCGGGTTGAACGCACTTATGCTAATGTGTAATGGTAGGCTGATTGTGAGATGAAATGAAGGACCTACAGTTTAACGTGGAATCCAAACCATGGTGGAAGCCTGGTATTCCCCACATTCACAAGATGTCTTGTCAGAGGTGAAGGATAACCTGTAGTTGACCTCTTTAAACACTAGGGTCACCACAAGAATGTTGCGGGGTGAAATTACCGCTCTATACGTGTCTCCCGGCACAATGAGGTGCGTCTCAATGTTGTGGTCTCTCAGGTACGAATTCCTCTCTCCGCCATTACCCGGCTCCACTTCGTAGTCACCTTCCAGGTACTTGAGGGTCTCTTTCGTGATGTGCACCCGTCTGAAAAAACAATTTCAATTTTAAATATAAAAGTTGTTAGTTAGATCATGTAAAGAGTGCATTTTTTTTGTACAAATTAAAATAATGACTGTAAATATGTTGCAATCCAGTCTTTTTTTATCAAATCCATAAAAAGCATTAAAACAGTATCTAATTTTTATATATCGTTATTATTACAATATAAAACTAATCTGAAGTCTACCTAAAAATCCAAATTATTGAATCCTAATCCAAATTTTAGTAAATATGGCAAACATAAGAGGAAGAAGCATAATGTTTTCATTCAGTAAAGTGGTAAATTAATGCTATGTGGTATGTTATTTTTAATTTATTATATAATTATTTTGATACTAAACCATCAAAATAATAAGCAGTGTTAGAACTTTACAACCAACTAATCAAATTGGGTTAAGATTTTTAGACTTGGTTCTAATGTTTTAGGGAACCTTTTAATTTCTAGTAAAAGCCTACTTGAGGATTTGAGGGTTCACGGATTCGAGGGCCACATCCCTATTTTTATATAAATAGTAAGGGTACCCAACACTTTATTGAACCTATCACATACAATCCTAAAACTTTTCAGACATTATCAAATTACAGGTACATAAAAAATGCCAAAATATCATAGAGTTTAAAAATAGCCACTTTTCTTTTATAATTTTAAAGATTAAATCTTAGCCTAGCTTAATTTACTTGATTTATGTCATATGATAAAACTTCCAGAATGATTATCTTCAGATGGGGTGAAAGGGAAGGTGAGTTAAGGGAAGTATTTTTAAAGATTTTATATCAAAACAAATTTTTGATCTAAATAAATCAAATAATTCTCTAGCATAAACACAAGAGTTTAATTTTCGTCACAAAGTGATATCAACAGTTGTTGAATTTCTGTTAAGAGTGTCCTGGAATTTATTGACAACTTTTTCTCTTGTTTCAAAAAGTTGGCGTGTAACCCAAATGGGTATTAAGATGCGGTGATAAAAGTTTAAAAAATATAGTTCATCATCTAATGCCATTAAGGTCATGGTGTCTATTCAAGAATTATTGCTCTCAGCATGTGAAGAAAATTAAATTCTATGTTTCTACTTGAACGATATTCAATTTATTTTACCCAAAATAATGTTTAGCTATAAAAAGTTCAAAAAGACTGACCTTTTCTCACATTCCTTTCTAATCGACCTTAGCTCGTGGAGACTTTTAATCCACCGTATCACAGTTTTGTTTTATATTCACCCTGGGATTCCTCCACTTTCCATATAGTTGGCAAGCGTAACATCGTTGGACCAGACGTCGAACTGCCACTTCCTGAGTCCAAGCACCCCGCAGTGGACTCGTCCTGTGTGTATCCCTACTCTCATGTTGACGTTCACCCCCATGACCTCACGCACCAGCCTAGAACACACACCCACATCCCCCTTCTCAGTCAGTCAGGGTGACAAAGAAAACCACACACCTATCATTTCACCAAGGTTTCTGCGTTGGTGAGGCAGTTTGTAGCAAACGCATCCTTTATTTTGCTTCGTTTTCAGGCGATCTTACATGTCAAGCAGGCACAGTTCAGCATTACTAACATATTACGCTGTATCCAGTTATGTTTGTATAAACCCTTTACTTTACATGTTCCATTTTAAAGTTGACAAGAGGTAGGCACAGAATATGTTCTCAATGTAGTATATAATATAATCACCACGTCTTAATACCTGTTCAGGTTATACGCATGTATGATAATTATACTCTAATGGGGTGGAGCTGAGGAAAGAAACATTTTAATGGTAATCTACCAGTATTTTCGTGGAAGAAGATTGAAAAACCATTTAAGAAAAACCGTCCTCAGTAGACCAGATTGAGATTAGAACCCTGATCTTTCTGTAATCAGCAGGCTAGTCAAACATGAGAGTGACGCCTTAGACAATTCGGCCAATGACGCGGGTTTGTATTATAACATGTTTACTAAACAGTGTCAGGTTTGAGTTATGACCAAGAGGTTGAACTGAAATATGTATCGCTTATGGTTCTTGTACTGGTTCTACAAACAGACATTTCAAAATTCTGGTTCTGGTTGGAGAAAAATTAATGTTCCTGCTCTTTACAGTTCTTAATTAGGTCTTGTTTCAATTCTTTCATTTAATAGTATACTTAATAACCATTATAAAAGTTTAAGATAATTAAATTTAAGAAACATTACAACAAAATAAAAGTTGTTTATAGATAAAAAAAATTACAACATGCCTTGACAAAAATTCTGAAAAAAGTGGGTAATGGAACATTTCAAAACAAAATTAAGTTAAAGAAAAAAAGGGCATAGAAATGCAAATATAAAACATAGATATACAAATTTAGAACTTTTAAAAACCTTCATGAACCCAAAAACATATGAATTCTAATTTGGTTTCGAGCCATTTATTTTTTACAGTTCTTGTTCCGGTTCTGGGTTCTTAAAATTATTTAGTTTTTATAGTTCTTGTTCCGGTTCTGGGTTCTTAAAATTATTTAGTTTTTATAGTTCTTGTTCCGATTCTGGGTTCTTAAAATTAAATGTTAATTTCGGTTATAGGTTCTGGTTTCAGTTCTGGTTCAACCCCCTGGTTCTGACTTTAAGGCTGGGCTACAATCTTGTTCATTGGAGATAATATCACCTCCACTGACCCCCCCCCCCCCCCCCCCCCCCCCCCCCCCCCCCCTT
>CABEEJ010000266.1:99796-112358 GCA_901482245.1 Timema douglasi
CCCCACCTCCTTCCCTCACCCAAGATATTGCTTACACACAACATTTCTACAGGCTAATGACGGAGTAACTTGTTAATATGCTGCTTATTTAGCTCACCAACTCAAACTACACAATTGTTCTCCCTTATAATTTATCCAATAAAATAATGGAAGAAAGTTAACGCTTGTACAATAATTGTACAAGAATAGCAAAGCTTGGAAAATTTAAATAGATCGAATATAAGCCGCTTCAAGTATTGTGTAGTGCTAAAAGGTCCCGTGTTCGATTTCAAATGTCAGATATCAAACAGGAAACCATTTAGCTTGACGCACCAATTCAGTATTGGTGTGCTGAGCCAAAGGTCTCTAGTGTGATTCCCGTTTATAGGTGCCATTTTTCTAACTTTACGAATATAATAAAATAATGCAAAACAGATTTAGATCCAAACAAATAACATATAAAATGTATGAACACAGCAAAGACATTTATGGAGTTTTAAAACCTAAAAATTAAAACAAACAGAAAAAAAACTCATACTAGAAATAGTCTTATGAATGCACAAAATAGCTGATCATCTAGGCTGTATGGAGACTTATGCTGTTTCTAAAGTGTTGCTTAAATATTACAGTAGCTCAAAACTTAGAAGAAGAAAAAAATCAACCTTTTTTCTAAGATCAAAATAACGATAAACTAATAATGTTTTAATAGAGTACTTTGTGTAGGTGTTTTCATTGAATTTAAAACAATTAATGGAAGAGTTGCGTTTTTAAAATTTCAACACCAATAGGGTAGTTGACCTGGATCCCAGAAAAATGTTCACTAATTAATTACTAAGCCTATTTATTTGAGGTATTTAACATGCATGTTCTGAACCACCTGATAAAATCAGCAAGCGAGAGCGAAAGGGCCTATAAATTTTGCCAGGGAAGGTATTTTCATTCCTTCCAGGGTTCTTTTATGTGCCACAATCGACACGGGACCGACATATTTACTACCCCTCCGTGGGAAGTTGTGCTACAGATTTTTATCACTCAAGAAAAATCTGTCTAGCTCAGCTGGGTTTGAACCCATAAACATCAGGTCCTGAGGCAAGATTTTTACCCTATTCAAAAGTTCAAATAGTTAATAGACTTATTCTAATTAATCCATTCTTAGAACCATTTAGGTGTTATTTATACTAACTTTGAGTGACAATATAGTGATTTTTTGTTATTGTTGGTTATTCTATAGCAATCTAACTACAGTAGCCCCATGGCTTCTTTGGTGCTGACTGACAGCTCACAGCTGACTTCTGATAGTCAACATTTAGGTAAATACCTAAATTTTGGCTCTCAGAAGTGACAGCTGCTAAACACATGTTTTTGCCGATCATTTGGTTCAGCATAGGAATACATAATTTTGTCTGGTAACTTTTCAAAGCTTTTAGCTGTCAGGTGTGAGCTGTCAGTCAGCACTAAAGAAGCCATGGGGATACTGTATATTATACTTTGACTTAGTGAGCTGAAGAAATCATCATTAATTATTATTATTTAAAAAAAATGTGCAGGTTCAGTAATTTGATATGTATATTTAATCAGAACAAATTGTGAAACTGTGATGTATATGAGTATTTAATGTATATTTTAATAGAAAAGAAATAAAACGTATACTTGCGCTATGGCATCTATCATGTCGAGACCCATTTCCACACAGCACTGAGCATGGTCAGGACGTGGTTCTGGCAACCCTGACACGCAGTAGTAGCAGTCGCCAAGTAATTTGATTCTCAGACAGTGATGCTCGGAGGCTAAGCGGTCAAACCTTGAGACAACAACACAGTTTTTTTTAGAG
The DNA here is from genome assembly GCA_901482245.1 of Timema douglasi. NCBI lineage: Eukaryota > Metazoa > Arthropoda > Insecta > Phasmatodea > Timematidae > Timema > Timema douglasi. Next base: position 101,607 of record CABEEJ010000266.1, read on the forward strand.
TATGGACATGATAGTGTTTCTAAAAGCTCTGACATAGTTATATACATAATATGCTGAAAGCCTGAACTCAAGTATAGAGAGTATACTTAAAAATAGCAATTCAAAAAAAAATTGTTCACACTTGATATAACATGAATTGGAAAACAATATATAAAAAAAATTGATTTTCTCATATAAAGAGAAAAAGAATGAATTATAATCGTGAACATTTTTTGCCTTGAGATTATGATGAATCTTTACGTTTTATGAGCCTCCGAACCTAAAAAAATATATTTTACAGTTCTCTCCCTCACCACAGATATCAAACGGTTTGATGGATTTTGTTAACTTTTGTTACCTCAGGACCTTTTTCAGATTCGTTTTAGCACCACGTCTTACTACCCGCTCGGGTTTAACGCTTATGTACCAATTACGCTGATGGGTTTAAGGATTAGGAAGATTATATTTACAGGAAATGTACCCTCATCTGAGTAGAAAGAGAGAGAGAGATAGTGGAAAACAATTTTATAAAAGCCACCCTTAGTACACCTGACCGAGATTCGAACCTCGATCTTCCCGACATCGGCAATATTTGTTTGTACAATAAAAATATAAATTAATGTTTCGCTAACAAAATATAATGGATTATTGTTCTTATGAAACTAGAGATATGTAATTAAATATATTCACACATTTTTGGAAATTAACGCTAGTACCGATATATATGTATGTGGGAGTAAATGTTACCTAGACAAGTGGATCCAACCCACTAAATCAAAGGCTCCGGGTTCGATCCCCGTGTCCAGGTATCATTTTGCAACTGATTAAATTTATTTGATAAATTTAATTTAATGTTGTATACATTATATATATTTACAAATATAATATATATTGTACATATTATACTCACAAATTATATTAATGTGTGTGTATAAAACATATATATGTTATATATTCAACATAAAAAAAATAATTTACTCCCAAACATAGATATATTAGTACCAACGTTAATTTCCATAAATGTACGGATAAATATGTAGCTATATTATTTTTAAACATCTTGATTTCTCTGAAAAATGTGTTTTGCACATGGCCGGTTGTTACACCAAGCCCTTCAATTGCCTAATAGCACCTTCTCCCTTCCAGCCGGAACTCTCTCCTACTATATTCCATTCACGGTAGGAATTACCCTCTGAAAGGTCTTTTTTCCTACCAATATCCTACTATATATTAGATTTCTGGCAGGGAAAAAGGCCTTTCAGAAAACAATTCCTACGGTGAACGGACTTTAGCTCTGCCTACTTACTTCCTCATTCAGGGGGTTGATTATTTAAGGGATGTCGCGCTAATTGTTAGTGCTTCACGCACGCTAAGTGGGTTCACCTAATTGTTGACAGATGTCTGTCCAGCTGCGACTATCAAGAGCTTCAAGGGGCATATTATTAATTGTGTGATCGAGTTCCATCAACTGGAAGAAGTAATCGATAAGTGGACAAAATGTTCCGCCAGGAAAACATACAACAGTTCGGCGAGAATTGGACGCTAAAGTCACCTGTGATTATATTTTTTAGCACCGCGTCTTACTGCCCGTTTGGGTTATACGCACTTACGCTAATGTGTAATGGTAGGGTGATTGTGAGGTGAAATGAAGGACCTACAGTTTAAAGTGGGATCCGAACCACGGTGGAGGCCTGGCATTCCCTACATTCACAAGATGTATTGTCAGAGTTGAAGGAAGGGTTTGGTAATCAGCTAAATCTTTGCCGGGACCGAGGATTGAACCCCGGCCGCCAGCACAGAAGTCTGACACCTTACCCCTAGACCGCCAGGTCACCTAGACTCAAATATTCAATGACTTGAAGGAAAGAAGAGAATTCTGGGAGCTGAAGGAGGAGGCAGAGGACATGGCGTATTGGCGGTCCTCGTCAGCCTCCCTTGAATCCGGACCTGTCGATAATAGTAACTGTAACTATTATAATGTGTTGTTTTTTTCCAACTCAAGGCGAGGTATGGTAGAGTCTAATTTTCATATTAAGACCCTTATCTGACAGGTATAAAAGTTACTAACTAGATCTAACTCCAGGTATTCATACTTCAAGCCATATGAACTGTAGATATAAATTTTGATAGATAAGATAGATATCTATAAAATATTATAAGTAAAATAAAAAATACCATTAATTTTGGCTGCAAAAAAAAAGTGTTTTCAAAAAAGCTATTGCTATGAAAATTGGCCTCTTTTTTTTAGGATAATAGTTTAATAATATAAGAAAAAAATGGCTGTCAAAGTTTATAATATTTTAGTATATTATTTATATTATTTTGTAGGTATTGATAATATTTATGAAAAGCGACAGCTGCAGTTCCAATAATCTTTTGATAACTTTTGTTTGTTGTTTTGTTGTTCGTCCCTAAAACAATCCTAATATACAGGGTGATGGCCATACAGCGGTTATTAAAGTGACCACGTCAAATAATATATTCTACAACCCGTATAGGCGGGCGTGTGTGGGCTAAGGAGTCAAACCCATCAAGTCTGGTTTTCCGGTGACGGTGAAGTGAAAGTTCAAATACTGGCTAGGTATAGTGAGATTTTATTTTCCACTCTCATCCCACAAACATGTTGGCACACTTTCTCCAACATTCTGCTTTCCTGAACCCTACCTCTGTCATTGTAAATAGGTGAATATTCCGGACGGGTATTAAGGTGTGGAGCACCAGTGGGGTCATTTGCACTTGAGACTGCCCTCATAGGGAATCTCGCAGGTCATACCATTGTGTACCACATGTTTTCACAGAAAGAATGGACTCGACCTTGAGGTGGGTTTGAACCCAAGTCTCTCCACGATTGTGAACAAGGTGGAAGTTTTTTTTCTTCCATTTATCACGTTTAACACAAAAGTTAATAGTGATCATATCGGTGACCACATGATTTAATGCTTATGTTAGACTGGATCGACGCTGACAAGGAGATCTGGGTTCAATTCATAACTGGTGTATTATTGATGTTTTTTTCTTGCTAGATTAACACAATTTCTACACAAAAATGCGGGTACGTTTGCTGTAAAAGTCTACCTTACCCTCTATTTCACTAGCGTAATTAATGTACGCGTATAGCCTCGGTGGCGTAGTTGGCTAACGCGCTAGTCGTGTTGAGCTCGACTGCTGAGGATGGGGAGATCGAGGTTTGAATCTCGGTAGGGTGAATTGGGGGCGGGGGGTTCCCCTAAATGGTTTTCCCCTCTCCCTCCACGCAAATGCGGGTTCACTTCCTCTAATTCAACCTTCCCAATTCCTATTCCATTAGCGTAATTAGTACTTAAAGCGTATAACCCGAAAGGCTAGTAGGACGCGATGCTAAATAATATAAATAATAATAATATAGCCCGGATGCGTAGGATGAAAAATTGTTAATAATGATATAATAGAAGGTTGTTTTAGAATAAATGCACTTGCATAGACGTAGAGAGGTGATAATAAAATCCACAATGAATAAATAACCCGCGAGAAAATTAAACCTTACGTATTCGGCCTAGATTTAAACCTCAACCTGAAACCGCACTTCGGTACGAGAGTGACACTTGAGACATTTTGACCACCGATACAAGTTGCGGTGGAGGTATATGTACCTGGCGAAGAGTTCGTTGAGTAGACGGACCAGTTCCTCCGCCGTACATTGATCGGAGAGACTGGTGAAGCCGCAGATGTCGGCGAACAAGATACTGAAAACAAAAGGGCGGATTTTTTTTTAACAACTACAATTAATTCTTTCTCACAAGAACATCATAATTTTTTTTAGTATCATTTACAAATATAGAAGGATTCTGGTTGGAATACAAACAAATATTTGTTTTGCGGTCAACGTTAATATTTGCCCATATTATTTGTATTAAGTTAGAGACAATTATAATATATTTCAAAAGTGACAGCTGCACAGATCACATGACTTGACGTATGAATGAGCGAAAGTTGCTTTAGTAGCGCTTGTAACTTTCTAATAAAGCTCTACCTACAATCCTCTGCTTGTATTTTAACTGAAAACATTTAAAGATTAAATTTTATCAAACATTTAGCATTTTTTTGTTTCAGAGTATTAAAATAATTATAATATGGGATGGTTATGAGGAGATTAGTTAAAGGAAATGTACCAGAATTAGCTTGGAGAGTGGGTGTAGACACCAAATCACATCATATAGCCCCAGAGAAAGCTTTAGATCACCAGAGACCCAGTCTATTGTGAAACCTTTTTATGCCGTATGACAACAGGTGCATGTATCAATAACTTGCAAAATAGCTTTTAAACTATATGAGCATGGCTATTAAATCCATCATAACTTAATATAGTAAAGCAAATCTAATAGTACACACTCATCATTGAATCAGAAAGAGTAATATTTGAATTCAAAGACGAGCATATTATTATTATTATTATGATTATTATTACTAACCAATTATATGAGTACAGCCTCTTTATAGGATATTACCATTCCGATAAATACAAGCAAATAAAAACCCATTCCATTAACACCCGCTCAATTTCTAACAAAGAAGTGTATACAATCGGCAAATACTCTAATCATTATGGTAAACAGGAACTGAGATGTACCATCCCCAAATTGTTTAATTTGCTACCACCAACACTCCGAGATATCGCTGAAATAAATATAGCGAGGAATAAAATTAAAGACTGGATACTTCAAGGCATGCTTCAAACAACTATGTAAATATTTTTGAGAGGAAATGTTATGATATGTGTAAAGCTTTTTGTTTTTTAAATTATTTTATTATTATAATTTTTATTATTTTTTAAAATATTTATTTAACTGCAAGAACTGAAGATGCATCTTTAAGTACTTCGGGATTGTATCAAAAAGTCAATCATGTAATTTTTCTTTTAAATCCTAGATAAACAATGATTGATTGATTGATTGGTTTATTAATGTTATTATTATTATTATTATTATTATTATTAGACGACACACTCAGTGCATGTTTGTAAAAAGGGGAGTTTCAAAGGCTGTAGAAAACCAATTTTTCTGGTTGAGGTCCATCAGAAAATGTTACGGTGCTGATTTGGAAACGACCATGTTCAAAACGACCAGGCTGAGATAGTTTTGAATGCGACCACATTCTATTTTTTATCCTCTAGATTTATTAAAACATAAAAGGTTAGGTTTATTTCGGTTGGGTATTTGATTTTAAAAACACGTTTGGTCGCTCTGAACACGGTACAAGTTTTCAGGTCGTTTCAAAGACCGGCCGATATGAACACGGCCGCTTCCAACACGTAGCCAATGTCACTATACCTTTAGCCAGTAAGAGTTTACATATGTATAATAATTGTATATATGGACCCCACTAGGTAGGTCCATAAAATTACAAGGAAGGTACTGACATCATGGAGCCCCACTCCCCCATAAACCCCCCTTTCTACAACCTTGGGAGTTATAGTACTTAAGGGGGAGTGCTAGTGAGCGCGAGTTTAGGGCAGTATTTTTGCAGTTTTTATAGCACAAACACCTTTTGGCCAAAATAAATCAAATATTCCTTCTATAGAAACATAGAGTTTTGTTTTCTGCACATGCTAATATCAACAGTTGTTGAATATCTGTCATGAGCATGGCAGCATTTGGTGACAAACTTTTCTCTTCATTTAAAAAGTTTGTCACCAAATGCTGCCATGCTCATGACAGATATTCAACAACTGTTGAGATTAGCATGTGCAGAAAACAAAACTCTATGTTTCTATAGAAGGAATATTTGATTTATTTTGGCCAAAAGATGTTTGTGCTATAAAAAACTGCAAAATTAATGCACTAAACTCGCTCTCACTAGCACCCCGCCTTAAAATTACTATGTCTTATCATTCAAACAAAAGCTATTGAAGTAATTTATTGATTAAAAAAAATTGTTTAGTGCTCACCTGACATTTTCATGACGTTGTATGTATATCTTATGGAACATTGTGTCTTTAGGTTTTCCTGCGATGTCTGCTTTCATCTCCATGGCAACGTGACGCGGTAGCACTGACAGTAAGAGACGCTCCTGTGAACAGCTCACGGCAGTTAGTAAATACATACATATATTATTATTATTATTATTATTATTATTATCAGCACCACGTCTTACTACCCGTTCGGGCTATACGCACTTTCGCTAATGTGTAATGGTAGGGGGACTGTGAGATGAAATGGAGGACCTACAGTTTAACGTGGAATCCGAACCACGGTGGAGACCTGGCATTCCTCACATTCACAAGTTGTGAATTAATACACGTCTTGTCAGAGGTGAAGGAAGAGTTTGGCAATCAGATAAATCTGTACCGGGACCGAGAATTGAACCCCGAACCCCAGCACAGAAGTCCAAAAATACATATAAATCTCTTCGATGGCCGTATGGTCTAACGCGCTAATCTCGGAGTAGAATAGAATGCCGATGACGGGGAGATCAAAGTTGAATCTTGATCGGGTGTTTATTTTACAAAATTGTTTACCATTCTCCTTCCACGCAAATTCGGGTCCACTTCCCCTAAATATAACCTTCCTAATCCCTAAGACCATTAGCTTAATTTAGTAGATTGTGTATAACCCGAATGGGTAGTAAGACGTGGTGCTAAAAAAATATCTTTGGATGGCTCTCAACATGTAATATCAATTTTTTTTCCCCTTATCCTTCTTCCAAGCACATAAGGGTACATTTCTTCTTGTATAATCTCCTCATCCTTACTCTCTAAATTAAGGCATTAAAAAGGCTCGCCTTAAGCTTACCAGTAGATAAAAAATTTAAATAAAAACTTGAGATTTCTTTTACCTATTTTTAAATCTATGATATGAAGTACTACAAATATTGGAAAACCTCTCGCTGGCACTAATATGTTATTAAAAAAACAGGATTACGGATCTTGAAACGGGAGAGAAAAGATTTTGGGAAGTATATTTTATTTCCTCCCTTCCTCTCCCATTAGATGATTTTTTTTTACGTATAAAGTTTAAAGATTTTTTTAAAGATTTCCCTTGCATTATAGACATTTGTAAAAATTTAATGTCTTATCGAGGTAACATCTCAAATTTTTATTTCCAGCTAAAACATTTAAGTATTTTAGAAGTAAATTTTTCCAGTTTTAATATTATGTACTTACTATAAATACAAATCAACCAACCATATTTATAGGAAGAACCTTTTATAAAAACTTTTTTTTACGTTAACTTTTTTTTTTTGCACCGTGTCTTTCTAACTGTTTTGGGCTATCCGCCTAGGGAGAGCGGAAAATCATTTATAAAATAACACCCTCAATACACCCGACCGAGATTCGAACCTCTATCTCCCCATTATTGTTCAACATGGGTAAAATGCTAACATTTTATTGGTGTTATTTCATAGGGTTGATAATATATATCAAAAGTAACAGTTCGAGAGTTGGACAGTCTGATGACTTGACGGATGAATTACGTGAAAGAAGATTTAGTCACTTTTCTAAATTCCGTCATATGAAAACTATACGGTAGAATAAATCAACTCCAGAAAACCCAAGCTCAGACTAGGGTAGTGTAATTAGTCATCTTCATTGATATGCAAATATTTCAAGGGTATTGGGGAAATAGGGGGGAAAGATTGATTTTTAACTCAAATAGCATTTGTTCTTCCATCTTTTAACAAATAAGAATATGGTTAAAAGTAGTCTCCGTCATATTTAGATTATTGGAAAGGTATTGGTTGGAGTCCTTATGGGGTTGGAGATATAAAAGTTGTCCCGGAAAATGTGTGCCCAAAAGGTAAATTAACCCATTTTCCCGCGTATTCTTATTCCTACTCATTTGGGCTATACGCGCCTTCATTTATTAACCAGAAGGGTTTAATATGGTTTAGAATACCAGAGTTCAATCTCAACAAGAACCATTAGAATGTTATTTTTTTTATAGAATATGTTTTTCATTATTCCCCTAGAAGATTAGGGAAGTATAAAAGTGTAACTATTTAAAATCCACCCTCCTCATCCCTTCCCTAAACTGGCACTTAGACGAGATTAACTACAAATACATTTTTATACGTGTTTAATACATTCACATTTATATTATACATTAATTAGTTAGGAGACCCACTTCAGTGGCCGAATAGTCTTAAGGCGTCATTCTCGTGTTATACTGGCCTGCTAAGGACTGGGAGATAGGGGTTCGAGTCCCGGTAGCATCTACTGAGGGTTGTTTTCCCTAAATAGTTCCTCACTCCTTCCACGCAAATAGGGGTAGATTACCTCTAAAATACTTCCTTCCTCATTAAAGTAGTTATAATATATGTGTAGGCCTATAACCTGAACATGTATATTTTGATTTGGTAGAAGGAACAGTATCTGGTAATTATTAAAGTTAAATAAATTTTCATATATTCATACATCATTTCATGTTATCCGCAGTTGTCACGTTTGATAGGTATTATCTATCACCACCTATAAAATAACAAAAATAATAAAGTAAAATAAAATCAATGTTGACAGCAAAGAAATATTATGTTTGCATTTTCTAAACTGTTACTCCAACCAAAATCAAGATAAAGCACGGTGATAAAAAGAAAGGTTAAGAGATATTTAAACAAAAAATTGTATAAAGTTGGATTTCTGACTGGAAAATTTTGGCTACGCCAGATGAACCTGGTTTAAAATCTCGCTATATATGATTGTATACGTTCAAGATGCAAAAATAATAATGTATTATTAATGAACTAGCAAATTATATAATATAATTATAACTACTTATGGTTTATTTGAATTTTCAACAGGCATTTTCATTGCTAGATTTTTTAAATTAATTTTTTCAACTAAAATAAAATCTAATTACATTTTTATAGTTAGTGTTAAAGACTTCATGCGATCATTTTTAAACACATATCCCTCCTGAATTTAGAAATTGTCTTACTTTTATTCTTATTATGTGAGTGAGTATTATGTCAGAAACTCATAATATAATATTCGTTAAAAGTAATTCGCACATCAACACTTTAATCAGACTTATATTTTATATTACCCTCATAAGATTTGCGCACTTTTATTTCTAATAGTAAATGAAAGTAATACTATCAAAACCTCTTATTTCATGATGGAGAGTGTGTTTGTTTTTTGCTGACACAATTACTTTTTACGTAACACAGTAAAAAACGCTTTCTACTAAGTATTTAATAACATAATCTTTACAGCGACTCGCATTTCATTTTTTTATATCAACGTAAAAACGTAAGCTCTTTTATTTAGAAGCTAAAAAAAAAACATAACCGAAACCTTCAATATTTTACCTTTTTATTTTTAATGGAAAAAGTATTTTGTAGTAAGTATGTGTGTTTGTTTTCTTTAATATTTTTCAACTGAATGACAGATTTAGATTAAACCTTGTAAACACATAGGTACCTACCAGAAAGTAATTAGTTATGGTTTAAGTGCTCCACACAGTCATGGATTAAGGATGCAGAACATTTTATAAACCTAAACAACTTTAGACTTACTCTAAAAGTGATACAAAATGTTCAGCTAAACTTATCCAAGTTGACCACTAGTTTATGTTGCACATAATATAATAAATATAAATAGGCCTATTTAAAATGTAAATGAAAGATCTATAAGGTTGGTCTAAAATTTAAAATTGAATTATTTACAACCTTAGGAACAATTTCCTGAGTTATTCTTCTTGAGTCAACAACCCGAAGGTTGGTTTGATGTGATTTATATTCATCTGGTGATTGACATGCCTTCGGCTGGTTAGTGCTGCCTACACCGTCTGGTAGAAAGTACATGTACTAGGATAGTTCATAAAGTGTGGTGGTTCTCCGTTGCCTTCCACACTGAATTTCTATGAGCAAGCGTGAAGGAGCCTTACAAGTTTGCCAGGAAAGTATTTTAATATACCTTCCAGTGTTCTATTACACGCCACACGACATAGGACCGACGGACGGTTTTACTTACACTCCGAGAGAAGCTGTACTATGGATTTTTTTTTACCGTTCAAGAAAAATCCATTGAACTCGGCTGGGTTTTAACCCAAGAACATCGCATCCTTAGTTGAGCACTTTACTCCAAGTTCACCGAGGATGACCCCGGAGTTCTATCCAATCCGATTTTCTCAATATAAATAAATTAATGTTCCCAAAAAATTTTCGGCAGCAATTTCTAGAGTTAGACTAAAATATTTTTAATTTTCTCATATATATATATATATATATAATAATAATCCTCATAGAAAATACTTATATATATATATATATATATATATATACTTAAATACTTATATAAGTATTTTCTATGAGGATATATATATATATATAAGTATTTTCTATGAGGATTATATATATATATATATATAAGTATTTTCTATGAGGATTATATATATATATATATATATATATAAAAGTATTTTCTATGAGGATTATCATATCAAATTTCCAAATTTCCAATAGCAAAGTCACAATTTATTAAACGACGTCCACAATTCGACTGAAGAAATCTAAGCATATTTCTTTGTATTCAAAATTGATAACATTTTACTATAATACTAGTATTCATATGTAGATAAATGATAATTACCATCAAAAGTGACAGTACATATCACATGACTTGACGTATGGATACGCTAAGGTATTTATTTATGTCATCCCATCTTACTACTCTTTCGGGTTACAAGATTATGTAGGCTACTAATTACGCAAATTGTTTTACAGGCGAGGAAGGTTATAATTAGAGGAAGTGTACCCGCATTTTCGAGGAGGGAGAGTGGAAAACCAACATTGGGGGGG
>CABEEJ010000266.1:112668-154872 GCA_901482245.1 Timema douglasi
ATATATATATATATATATATATATATATATATATATATAATGCTGTAACAAAACAGAAATTTTAAGTACGTGTTATTAAATGGCATGCCAACAATTTAGTAACCTAATCTATGACACGTTATTAATATTACATTTATATTGTATCATATAACCGAAATAACACGAGTAAAGAAAAATTGTGTTCTTTTTTTCTAAATATAAACACACTTTATTGTCAATGGGTTGGAAAAAATTCTATTTGATGATTATATTCGCATATAGTAGAACTGCCAACAACCAAAAGGGGATCAGAATACAGATAAATTCTCATCTTTAATCTAGAAAAAATGAATTTTTCTACTGGACGTTTAAAAAAAACTTAATACAGTTTCATTAAAAAAAAAAACAACCAGGTCGAATATTTATTGATATAATTTTGTAATTAACTATTATTGGTGTTTTTAACTGGGGCATAACAAGTAAACTGGCTATTTTCAAATAACTTGAACACTCCATTTGTACTTTCTAATGACCCTAAGGGCAGAGAAAGTATTGTGATTGTAAAAAAAAATTGTTTTCAAGATATTAATGGATATTGACGTTTACTGACCCAAGGAACTCAGGAGAGTGATTTTTGCGATACAATCTGTCTGTCTGTCTGTCTGTCTGTATATCTGACTAGAACCGAAACCATTTTACCGATCGGACTAAAACTCGGTAACTATGGATTTCATAAGGAATTTTTGTAATTAGGTTATTTAACCCTTAAATTAAGGGTAATTCACTTCAGGGCCAGATTATAATTAATTTTATAAAATAAGCTCTGTTTTGATTAAAATTCGCATCTATGCACTGACTAATAATAAAAACAAAATGATACATTTAATTTTTTCATGAAAATAACTTAAGGACTGGGGTTGGCAACCCTGTTCCCAATCGCCAAAAGTGGTGAATTGGCTATAAAAGTGTGGCAAATTCGAGTTTGTCAACTCTCAATGTAAAATAAATGTTTTCCTGATGGTGTGAGCCGATCGTAAATTTATATTTCCTGCGTTATCTTTCGGAAGCATTCCGTATATGCATTTAGTACAGATATTCATTCAGCCAAGGTTTCTGCAACTTGTTAGATAACAGGAATGTCAAATTTAGCATCAAACCGTCCTACATTTTCAATATGAACAATTTTTATCTTTTACGACTGAGGCAGCGGTTTTCTGAGTAGTCAATTTTTTTTAATAAACTTGTTTTCATTGTTCAAGCCATGTGTGTTTTAATTGTTCAAGCCATGTGTGTTTTAATTGTTCAAGCCATGTGTATTTTAATTGTTCAAGCCATGTGTATTTTAATTGTTCAAGCCATGTGTATTTTAATTGTTCAAGCCATGTGTGTTTTAATTGTTCAACCCATGTGTGTTTTAATTGTTCGATAAAGCAACAATTTTTCAATTTATACATGGCGTGGCGGATTTCTTTTCTCACTCGCCACACCTGTGGCTACATTGAAACATAATTATGTTGTCCACCTCTGACTTAGATAGTGGCAAATATATTTTTTATAAATTGGGGTCCGGGCTGTATAGAGAGTTTATCGTTATACTCTTTGATGAACCGGCATGCTACCTTTTAATTAATATGTTTTTGTAACAGTGTTTTTTCACATCCATTATTGTTTTCAGCCTGTGACCTTGATCAGTTTTTTTATTCAAGCCATATATTTTCCACTGCCGGCTGGCTAGGACTGCCGTAACTTCATCTGCCTTATAATCTAACTTAAGACTAGGACAGACACAACATCCAGTATCCGGCCGTTAATTTATCACTGTGAAGGCTCTAAACCGACATTTCACCAATGATGAGTTTTGCGGCCATGTCAGGAATCGAGCCCGGGACCTTTATCTCAATAGATAGACACGCTACCGACTGAGCTAAGATGTCAGATTTTTTTTTAACAGTGTATCTTATTTCATTTGTGTTTTGCGGTGGAATATGATACTATCTTACCCATTGTTTCTCCAACAATGCTGTACAGGTTTTAAGTAAATTTTTCCATTTTTAAACAAAGGAACGAGAAAGTCTGTACGGCAGAGCGTATCATTTATTTTTTTAAACATATTTTTTAGTCGGTGTAACGTACTGTTTGGATGAGTTTATTCAAGTTTGAAAATAATATATTTTTTACGCTTTTGTTAATTTTAACATGAAGTGTGCCATGTTTGAACTTTTTTTTAAAAACTTTTAATGAGATTGATCGTGTTCGCATTCATTTTTATAATTCTATAAGCTACGTTAATCTTTTTAATGAGTTATTTTAGGTTTTACCATTTTATTAATTATTATCACTATAGTTCTTTTGTAACCTTAACTGTGCTCGCATGGTCTAAAAGGGGATTAAACATGTAATTGTAAATGTTGTCCAGGTTCGAATCCAAGCTGTGTGCACTATGTGTATTTTATTACTGTCGTTTTCCCATATTCTCTCCACTATAATGCGGGCGCGCATTCTCTAAAATATCTTATTCATCCCTAAACAATTAATTACTCTTTTCTAGAAAGCAAAAGTAAATAAATAAAAATAATATGATTTTTTGTATATCTATCAATTTAACATCTTTTACTCATTAAAAGTTATTTTTATCACCACGTCTTACTACCTGTTTGGTTTTTATGCATACCTAATAGCTATGCTAAATGGATTAGGAAGGTTAAATTTAGAGGAGGTGTACCCGTATTCGCGTGGAGGGAAAGTTGAAAACCATTTTGGAAAAGCTATCTTCAATACACACGAATGAGATTACAACCTCGATCTCTCCGTCACCGGAAGTCTAGTCTACCGATAAAGTAGCGCATCAGACCATGTGGCCATCGAAGCGGGTATTATAAAGTTATTAGGGCCCTTAACCTTTAGTAATAATCCTCTTGTCCAACAGAAACGCCGTTTTAACAATAAGCTACGAGAGTTATGTATACTCTACATAAACAGGAAACCAACAGAATCCATAAAGCTTAAAATATTTTCAGTATACACGCTCAAACATTCGCTGTAAAGCAAAACCTTAAGAAAATAGAGGTTAAGATACGACTTGAGCCATTCTTTCAATTATGATTTCAAAAGTTTGCAGCGATTTATGGATTGGGAGTCACTCTTTTCCTAGTTCGCGACCTACTGCTAGAAGTCAACCGTTCAACAGGTCACGATATACATCTTTAAGTCAATACTTCACTAGATGATCTTCTACATCTTGCGGTCAATTTTTCACTAGATGATCATCTAAATCTTGCGGTCAATTCTTCACTAGATGATCATCTAAATCTTGCGGTCAATTCTTCACTAGATGATCTTCTACATCTTGCGGTCAATTCTTCACTAGATGATCTTCTACATCTTGCGGTCAATTCTTCACTAGATGATCTTCTATATCTTGCGGTCAATTCTTCACTAGATGATCTTCTATATCTTGCGGTCAATTCTTCACTAGATGATCTTCTATATCTTGGGGTCAATTCTTCACTAGATGATCTTCTATATCTTGGGGTCAATTCTTCACTAAACCAAGATCTACATCTTGGAGTCAATTCTTCACTAAACCAAGATCTACATCTTGGAGTCAATTCTTTACTAAACCAAGATCAACATCTTGGAGTCAATTCTTCACTAGCTCATGATCTACATATTGGAGCCAATTCTTCACTAAATCATGATCTACATCTTGGAGTCAATCCCCCACTAGCTAACGATTTCTTTTTTCCCCTGACTTACTACCCACCCAGAATATAAGCTAATTGGATAGAGACAAAGAAGGTATGATTTAGAGGAAGTACATCCGCATTAACAGATAGGAAGGGTGGAGAAATAATTTAGGCTGAAAAGAACCACCGTCGGTTCATCCGAGCAGTCACTAGAAAACCTGATCAGATGAGTTTTCACACAACACAATTTCTTATACAAAATGTTGTACAAGAAATTGAACAAGATCTTGGCCACATATTTTACCCAAAATCTGTTCATACGGCACTTATGATTTCCTTTCAATATTTGAACAATACGATGGTTTTTTCTTGCCATATTTATGGTTAGATAATCATACAATAATTTAGAAAAATAGTATTTGCTTTAAATACTCTCCTAATAATCACTAAATAGTATCAATTTGTATAAAGGACTATTTTGAAATTGTATTTTTTTTTAATATTTAGCGCCACGTCTTACTACCCATTTGGGCTATACGCCTATATACTAATTACAATAATGAGTTAGGGATTAGGAAGGTTTAATTTAGAGGAAGTGCCCGCGCATTTTCATGGATGGAGAGTGTAAAACAATTTTTTGAAAAACCAGCCTCAGTGCACCCAACCGGGATCAAACCCTGATCTCCCCATCTTCAGTAGTATAGTCTATTGCAATTTGCAAGATTAGCGCTTCAGATCATATGGCCACCAAAGCGGGTCCTTTGGCCAGTTGATAATTTTACAAATTACTCATACGTAAATAAAAAGAGTAGCATTCTAGCAGATGGAGTTATAGTGTTTACAAAAAAAATAATTGTACAATCAAGACTGGCCGATCTATGACTTGTTGTAGATTTTTTACAATTTTTGGGTGTCTACACTGTAAAATTCTGTAGACACAACATCTTGTACAATACATTGAATCGTGTGTATAGGGCTCAAGTTGGGAGTGTAGGGGACGCGAGACAAGGTTAGTGTTTTTTTCTACTTCTGTTTTTGTAGCTTAACTTTATTTTTGCCAAAATAAATCAAATATTTCTCCAGTAGAATCATAAAATTTAATTTTTCTTCACGTGAGGATAACAACAGTTATTGAATATCTGTCACGAGTATTGGCCATTAGATGACAAACTTTTTAAATAAAGATAAAGAGTTGTCATTAAATTCTAGACTCTCTTTACAGATATTCAACAAATGGTATCACCACGTGAATAAAATTAAATGTTATATTTGTACTGGATAAATATTTTATTTCTATTTTAACAAAAAAAACATTGTTATAAAAATTGCAAAAACACTCCCCTTCTTCTTGCGTCCACTAGATCCCCGCCTTAGAAAGGCATCTATCCAGAGTACCGGAGACGTCTCATCTATCCAGAGTACCGGAGACACGTCTCTTCTATCGAAAGTTGTCAGCTTGTAATTTGAGTGAGACTACTCATCGCTCACGCCCTAGGGTTGTGACGTGTCTAAAGTAATTGATCCCGGGACAGGCGCCAGGGATAATAAGGGTGGTGGGATAGAGACGGCGACGCCTCTCGTGGACGCCGAGCGTCGAGGAGGCCGGAAATGATCTAAACGGTCGGATGTTGTACTTCTAAACGTTTTGAGAACTTGAAGGGTTTTCGCGTCCACGGGGCAACCAATACAGGCAATATTTGAAAATAGAAAAAAAATAGTATACTTTTTATTGGATTACCAGTTATTATAAACACTGTCTTGTATAATGCAAGTCGATATAAACACTTGCATCTATAGTAATATATTTTATAAACACTCACATTTTTTATTACATTTACTATAAACACTTTTATTTTATTGCAATTTACTATAAACACTTGCATCTAGCTTACAAGACCTTATAAACACTTTCATCAATAGTAATATAGTTTATAAACACTCGCATTTTTTATTACATTTATTATAAACAGTTGTATTTTATTACAAATTGCTATAGACACTTTCATCTATGCCTTGATTTTGGTAGGAAGAACAGTATCTGGTAGCTACTAAAGTTACTAAAACAATTTTAATATATTCACACGTCAAGTCATGTGATCTGAAACTGTCACTTTTGATAGATATTATCAATATCTATAGAATAACACACATAATATATTTAAATGTTATTTATCAATATCGGCCTCAAAGAAATGTGTTTGAAATTTCTAAACTTTTCCTCCAACCAAAATCTAGCTATATATTAAAATACCTTATTAATACTTGAATTTTTATTGAAATTTGTTATAAGAATTTAAGTATAGATTAAAAGATCATGTAAAGCCTTGCATGTATATTCCTATTCCATATTGTTATTATAAACACTCATTGGAAGATTACAGGTTCTTCTTCTTATTATTATTATTAGCACCACGTCTTACTACCCGTTCAGGCTATACGCACTTACGTTAATGTGTAATGGTAGGGTGGTTGTGAGATGAAATGGAGGACCTACAGTTTAACGTGGAATCCGAACCACGAGTGGAGGCCTGGCATTCCACACATTCACAAGTTGTTACAGGTTCGTAAATTACACTAGCAGATTGACTACAAGTTCTTAAAGACTAAACAAGCTAGGCTTCAAATTTATAAAACAAATATAATATACTATAGATTATAATTTATCATACTGTGAATACATCCCTTTTTTCCAACCACCCCTTTTTTTCAACCCCGCTTTTTTCTTTTTATTTCTATAATTCAATCACAACAAAACTTTGTTTACGAGCGCATCAATGAACTTAAAGAACCTAAAGTGTTCACAAACGTTAATGGAGTGAGTTGACATCGGAAACGCAGTTAAATGACGTCATCTACTCCAATATCTCACGCATCATGGCACCCCCCACAAAATTCTACCGAAATATAAAAGCTAAGAGCACCATAAATTCCTTTCCTATCTTCATTCCAAGTTTTAAATTCATCCCTAAACGTGAGCCGGAAAGTATTAAATCAAATTTATCTTTAAAACTTCGCATTTATTTCTGTAAAAAAAAGGGGAGGTATGAAAAAAAGGAGAGATTTGGAACAAAAACTTGCACTCTCGACAGGTCTGGAATACTTTATCCGGAAATTATTTGAAACCAATTTATATTCTATATCCTGTCGTTCAATGGTGACAATCTTATAGGTTTTGATAGAGTTTTTTTTGTCAGACAAAGTTTTAAAAGAAATACAAAATTTTTAAATTTGTTTGGTTATCATTGTAATTCACCATAGGAGGAAATGTCTTATGCATGACTTCCTAGAAGGGCGACCATTCGTTGAAGGTCATAGCGGCAGCCAAGAGGACTAAAGCCCTAGACATTAGTCTGCTTGATAGTTATCAAGGTCTTTTTGTGATCACTGCGTCTTACTACCTGTTCAGGCAATACGCATACACGATAAATTAATATATTGGGTTAAGGATGAGGAAGGAATCAATTTAGAGGTAATCTACCAGCATTTGCGTGGGAGGAGAATGAAATATCATTTAGGAAAAACCACCCTCAGTAGACCTAACCAAGATTCGAACCTTTATCTCCCCGTCATCAGAAGGCCAGTCTAACAGGATAGTGACACCATAAACAATTCGGCCACTGAGATGGGCCTATTTTAATGATCATTTAAACATGATCGCATCCCGGAGAGAAAAGTAACACAACTCAAAATTCAACCATGTTAAGCTAAGACCACAGGGAAATGCACAACTTGGTATTCACCTCTAATTTAATGTGCGTTATCCAAGCTGCGACAATTACCTGCGACTGCGGCTGCATACGCAGTCTTCGCGCATGCGGAGTCTTCGCGCATGCGCAGTTGGGAGTTTGGTCCACGACACGAGGCGATGACGGCTGGTGTTGCAGCACTGGTAGAGTGAGCAGTGCTTGCGGCCAGAGCCGCAGCGACATCACGTGTATGTTTATTGAGTTTGGAGTGGTAATCTATTTTCAAAATGTTTAACCAACTAAAACTGGACATGCTAATGACCCACTTGCAGGATGTGGTACCGTGTGAATTAGTATCCCAACCAGTGGCGGCTCGTGTATAGGCACTGCGGAACTGCAGCACCCCCTATTTCCACTTGATATTATCGATAACATTTAATATAATGAGTCCTTTTTTTAAATTCTTTCTTTATTTTTATAGTAAAATATATATTCCTTAAGCTTAACGTCAGTACTTCAGTAGCCATCCCCCAGTTTATGAAAATATACAAAACTCTTTGTATAGACCTGTGCGCTTCACAGTGCCAGCGACGTGGTGTTTGACTGTTGTGCGCATACGCACATAAAAGGGGACTGGGGAGGAAGGTGGGACCGCCATGTAGAGAGAGCACTGTTGCTTCCGCAGTGCCGGCTCTGTCGTGATGGTGGAAGAAAGTGTTTTTTTTACTCAACGTGTGTTATGCTTAAAACCCGTGTACGTGTGAATGTGATAAAGTGTAGAAGAATGAAGAATTAGATTATTATTCTGCTTACAATTATTCTATTGGATTCATTTTTTTTTCAGTTCTTTTATTCAACAGAAAGACTAAATGCGCTTGTAATACTTTCAATGGAGAAAAATTTCCTCTAATGTCATCCAGAGATCAAGGAGAAAATTATTGAACTTTTTGCGCAAATTAAAACAAGAAGAATGGATTTCATTTTTAAATGAATAGAATCGTGTATAGGCACTGCGGAACTGCAGCACCCCCTATTTCCACTTGATATTATCGATAACATTTAATATAATGAGTCCTTTTTTTAAATTCTTTCTTTATTTTTATAGTAAAATATATATTCCTTAAGCTTAACGTCAGTACTTCAGTAGCCATCCCCCAGTTTATGAAAATATACAAAACTCTTTGTATAGACCTGTGCGCTTCACAGTGCCAGCGACGTGGTGTTTGACTGTTGTGCGCATACGCACATAAAAGGGGACTGGGGAGGAAGGTGGGACCGCCATGTAGAGAGAGCACTGTTGCTTCCGCAGTGCCGGCTCTGTCGTGATGGTGGAAGAAAGTGTTTTTTTTACTCAACGTGTGTTATGCTTAAAACCCGTGTACGTGTGAATGTGATAAAGTGTAGAAGAATGAAGAATTAGATTATTATTCTGCTTACAATTATTCTATTGGATTCATTTTTTTTTCAGTTCTTTTATTCAACAGAAAGACTAAATGCGCTTGTAATACTTTCAATGGAGAAAAATTTCCTCTAATGTCATCCAGAGATCAAGGAGAAAATTATTGAACTTTTTGCGCAAATTAAAACAAGAAGAATGGATTTCATTTTTAAATGAATAGATCAAACTTGAACTGTAACAATTTAAATTAAAGTAAGTAAAAAATGTTGTTTATTTTGTTAAGATTTTATCAAGTTCCTGAATAAATTTTCTTTTTATACAGTTTTTTTTCTTTTACACAATTTTAAAACAAAGGTTAAACAAGTTCTGGAGCAGCACCCCCACTAATTTTAGCCACGAGCCGCCACTTATCCCAACATCTATGCGTATACGATTTAAAACACCGAAGTACATGTACATGAATACATATGTTCACCTTCTATCTTTTCCTTCTGCTGTACAACCACATTAAAATTATTTCGTTATTTTCTTCTTCCTCAAAATATACAAAAAGGTTCTATCACTCGGATCACCTGTAAGTATTCTTATTCATCTCGAAATCAATTGGCGAGTAAGGACGGAGTCGCATCTTGGAAAACACTCCATACGACAAATGTTGTCACGGTCTGTTGCGGCCGCAGCCGCGCTACTTCAGCCGCAGTCACAGGTAACTATCGCAAGCTTAGGCAGCGCACCTTAGGCAACACATTTGCACTAAACCAAATCTGAACGCCGAAGGGTAATTGTATCACTTTTATCTTGATCCGATTAATCACTCGTTTAAACATGAACAGAGCCACTTTAGAGTCGGAACAGTGAAGTCTATGTTTGGCGGAGAAGAAAAATGACAGATGTTGGTTGACATAACTAAAGATAAAAGCATCTCAAATAAGTAAAAAAAAACTAACAAAAATGATCGAGAAAAGCGACACAACTATTACTAAGAATCAGTATTTTTAGTTTTAAAGCAAAAACAAATAAAATTATGCTTCAGTAGATATGTTTAGTTTAATTTTCTACCCATAGTAATATCAAGAGTTCTTGAATTTTTATCATGAGCATAGCGGTATCTTAACAGAAACCTTCCAAATGAATATTAGAAGGCCTGTCTTAATAATTATGCGATGCTCATGACCAATATAAAATAATTGTTAGGAACACAATGAGTAGAAAATCAAACCAAACGTACTTACTGAATCAATGTTAAATCTATTCTGTATTTGTTATAAAAACTGCAAAAATATTTACCTTAAGGTGAGAGTGTAGCGAACGAGAAAAGAGGGCAGTGTTTATGCGGTTTTTTTTAGCAATATATTGTTAAGCCAAAATAAATAAACTATTTCTCTAATAGAAACACAGAGTTTAATTTTCTTCACATTGTGATATCAACAATCTGTCATGGGCATAGCGGCATTAGATGAGAAACGTTTTTAAAGAGGAAAAAAAGTTGTCATTAAATTTTAGGACATCCTTGTAATCAAGAAATTTTGATATCACAATATGAATAAAATTAAACTATGTTTCTATTGGAGAAATATTTTATTTATTTTGACCAAGGGCGTAGAAAGGCGGGGAATCGGGAGGTCAGGACCTCCCTGGAATTGGTTGGAAGCCTCCTTAAAGAGGCTAAAAATACTTATAAAAACCTAATGTTTAAGTTGTTTACTCTTACCGCAGTTCCTACTATAAATGCTATCAACCAAATATTAGTTAATGCATATTTTAATATCCACCTTCAAGATACATCTCGTAAAACTTCCGTTTGTAAAATTATCTCTGTCAACTTTTCAAAAACTGTACCTCTTTTCTCATACATTACATGGTATTGGAGAACAAAGGAAGTTTCTGGCAATGAGACAAGTGTGGTCCTAGAAAATGAGGTACACATTTTTGCTATCACAACCTGTAAGATCCTACTTGAGGAATCGCCCTTAGAAGAGAGCAACTTAAATAACAGAACTGTCAGAAGTGGAGTTTGTAGCTTATATAGGTAGGTTTACTACTTTTACCCCACCTGTTATCTCAACATACCTACTTACTCAAAGCATTATTTGCTAACTATGAAAAGTATGAAAGAAAGAGAAGGCTCGAAAGGGTTCCGGACCCCCCCCCCCTCACCCTTAGAAAAAAGAACCTTTCTACGCCATTAATAAAAAAAATTTTTTTTGTTTATAAACCGCAACAACATTTACCTTTTACCGCGTCCCCAACACTCCCATCTTGACTGGCGTTCCTTTCCATACCATCACTAATATATATCACCATAATTTATTCTTTCTGTTTATGGTGACCTGGTGGTCTAGGGGTAAGGTCTAGAATTTCTGTGCTGGGGGTCCGGGGTTCAATCCTCGGTCTCGGCACAGTTTTATCTAATTGTTAAACCCTTCCCTCACCTCTGACAAGACGTGTATTAATCACAACTTGTGAACGTGTGGAATTCCAGGCCTCCACCGTGGTTCGGATCTCACGTCAAACTGTAGTTCCTCCATTTCATCTCACAATCACCCTACCATTACACATTAGTGTAAGTGCGTATAACCCGAACGGGCAGTAGAAAGGTACTAATAATATTTCTATTTTTGAAAACAATAATCTAAAAACTACGCCAAAAAATATATAAAAGAAGAACATAATATCCCTGAAAGATTGCGATTGAGTGTTGTTAAAGTCGTTGTTGCCTCGTAATGTAGTCAAAAAGTCAAATCCAGAATATTTAGTGACAGGAAGGGAAAGTACTACGTAAATATGACGGTAAGAAAAATTTATAAGAATTAAATTCAAAATGTAATAAACTTAAAACCTTTTATAACCTATTACGCTTTATTGTGCCGCTCCTTTAAATAGGACGACGGGGCGCGTAGACAGATGACTACAACAATACACCTCCCCTATAGTCTTTGTTTTCTATTCTTGCGAGAAATCTTACCTTGGTCTAACAATGGGAGACGGTTTTATTCCTTTCTTACAACTTAATTAAAAATACGTCTTCCTTTGCAGAGTGAAAATCGTTCTCTTCCGCCAGTATTTAAACGTATTCTTGTTACTTTAGTTAACGCCAAAAGAAGGATGATTAAAAACTTGTGTGTCGCTAAAGAGGCCAGGGCCGTCTACCGGAACCTTGTAACGCGTAGCGCGGACGTCGAATAATCCCGCCTTATTTAAGAAGCGAGTTTGTTATTTTTAAATATGACTTACGCCAACATTCGCCTATTGGATTAAAAACTTTACGTTACAAGTTTTAGAGAATTGTAAGAAATTAAAGTAATATAGAAATAAACTTAACTTATTTTCAACGACATTTCACATAAAATGTCACACTTCTGATATCAACGTCAATGGTCATAGGTAGTATACCCAAATTTTCATGGAATAAGCGGGGGAAACCATTAATAAAAAAACACCACTCAGTAGACCTGACCGGGATTCGAACCCCAATCTCGCCGTTATCAACGGGCCAGTTTAACATGAGAGTGACGCCCTAGACCACTTGGCCACTGAACCGGGTGTTTTTATATTATATATATATATATTTTTAATATTACTGTACGCCATTTTAATTCACTTTTGTTGTTTTGAAGGCTTGGCAATCAAAAATGGAAAATAAATTTTTCTAGCGATTGCATTTTTCTTACTTTTCCATCAACCGATACAACCAACTCAATTTGTGAGCACTTTGTACTTGTTCAATGAACAAAATAATGAAATGTATTGTGCTGAAAACACCGCCATATACAATTGAGTAAAATGGGTTTAAATACCGATCTGCTTGAACAAACGAACGTGAAAATAAACACGCGATTTAAAAAAAAAACAGCTGATTATTCAAACACATCGAAATTAATTAAAAATATAATGTCACAGATTGGCTTTATTAATAATAATATTTAGCACCGCGTCTTACTAACCGTTCGGGTTATACGCTTTTTAAGTACTAATTACTCTAATGTATTAGGAATTAGGAAGGTTGAATTAGAGGGAGTGAACCCGCATTTGCGTGGAGGGAGAGTGTAAAACCATTTAGGAACACCTCCCCCCTCCCCTCAGTTCACCCGACCGAGATTCGAACCTCGATCTCCCCGTCCTCAGCATTCCAGCTCAACAGGACAAGCGCGTTAGCCAACTACGCCACCGAGGCGGGTAGGCTTTATTAAATTTTACAATTTTTCACCCTCCAAGTTTATCAGCTTATTATGTCTAATTGATTACACCTTGAAACTAAATTTGTAATCTTCTCGCAACTTAGAAATATATTCTCGAAGAAAATTATTATTATTATTATTAGCACCGCGTCTTACTACCCGTTCGGGCTATACGCACTTACGCTAATGTGTAATGGTAGGGTGATAGTGAGATGAAATGAAGGACATACAGTTTAACGTGGAATCCGAACCACGGTGGAGGCCTGGCATTCCCCACATTCACAAGATGTCTTATCAAAGGTGAAGGAAGGGTTTGGTAATCAGATAAATCTATGCCGGGACCGAGGATTGAACCCCAGACCTCCAGCACAGAAGTCTGACACCTTACCCCTAGACCGCCAGGTCACCGAAGAAAATTAAAAATACTTCATATAGGAGATATGGTTTTTATAAAACATTAAGTTAGCTTAACCTGAGTCAGTGATGGTCACCTGTACTAAACGTCACGTTCGGCTTTTTTGGTATGCAGGTGACGATGATGTCATTGTTCGAACCTTGACAGGGCATATTTAGGAGTTTTTTTTTTCCTTAATTGGCTTCCCCACTCTCCTTCAACGCAAAATCAGTTATTACGTCCTATGAATTATGTTTTATACTCATTTACCTCCATTAGTTTCGTTAAATGAGAATATCCTGGACGGGTAGTAAGGCTCTAGAGCAATAAAACAAATTGGCTTAAACGTATATTCTAAATATTTTATTTTAGTAATTTTATTTAATAACTCCTTTAAATTCTGCCTTCATCCATTAATGTGATTGAAATGCGTACAAAGTTACTTTATATACTTTCAGGTATTCATACGTCAAGCTAATTTTCTGTAGCTGTCACTTGTGATAGATGATAGCTATTAAATAACAATAATATAACAAATAAAGTTTGTATTTTCTAAAAGGTTTCTTCGTATGAAAATAGGACTATTGACCGAACGGATAGAGAAACGCAGTGTAAAAAAGAAAGAAAGTCGTACATTGGGTTACGTCTACTGCTCTGGTTAAGGGAGTGTGTGTCTGACAAAGGGCGCATGCGCGGCTCTCGCCCTACGTCATCCCACTTCGGAGACATGTTCGATTAATCACCCCTGCGCGCAACAGGCCAGACCTTACAGACCATAATTATTATTACTGTCATCACCAGAACAACCCCCCCCCCTCCTTTTTTTTTAACCGAGTGAGGGCAGGGGTGCTGAAATATTTCACGACTGCTTAAATATCTCACCCTTGGGACGAAGGCATAAACATCTGAAAAATAGTACGTAATTATTTAAGGGGGATCTTTAAAGTGCTTTCAGGTTAATGTTGAGAAAATAATGGAGGGGTTCTTTGGTGAGTTGAGGGTTGAAAACATTAACTAAACTACCTGCGTAAACTCAGCTTACATCAGAACAGTATGTCTTATATTTTTAAACAAAGCCTTTTTTATAGCAGTTGTTAATAGTAGCACCACGTCTTACTACCCGTTCGGGTTGTACGCACTTACGCTAATGTGTAATGGTAGGGTGATTGTGAGATGAAATGGAGGACCTACAGTTTAACGTGGAATCCGAACCACGGTGGAGGCCTGGCATTCCCCACATTCACAAGATGTCTTGTCAGAGGTGAAGGAAGGGTTTGGTAATCAGATAAATCTGTGCCGGGACCGAGGATTGATCCCCGGACCCCAGCACAGGAGTCCGACACCTTACTCCTAGACCACCAGGTCACCATTTTTATAGCAGTTGATTTATAATAGAACCGTTATAAATTTGTGTTAATATGACAGAAAAAAAAAGTTTTAAATATCTATATATCTATTTACTTCTTACTACCTTCGACATCACACGTTCTAGTAGCTATGGTTACTACAAACTTAACTATCTAGTTTATTTTTTTAACTATATTAATTTTACTTCGAATAGAATAAAGAGACTTATCATAGCTGATGAAAGAATTTTTATAGTGAAATCGCAGTAGATAGGGAGGTAATTGACAATTCAAAAGTTGCTAACGATAGATACTTTCATTAAGTCATAGGTCAAACAATTTGTTCTGCAATTTTTACGTTTAGCAAATCATATTAATGATGATATATTATTAATAATAATAATAATAATAATATGGCTATATTTTGACAATATTGAGGCTGGGTGGGATTGTTTAAAGGAATCCCTTCCAGTTTTAAATAAGTATATTACAATCCTCCCACCCCTTTTTAATATTTATGACTTGCTTCGGTGGCTACGTGGTATAAGGCAGTGGTCTCTTGCAGTAGACTAGACTGCCGATGACGTGGAGATCAGGGTTAGAATATAGGTTGTATATACCGAGTTTTTCCCCAAAATGGTTTTCCACTTTTCCTCCACGCAAATGTAGGTGCACTTTCTAAAAATAGGTCCTCCCTAATTCTCAAAATCATTAGCGTAATTATTACATAAGCGTATAACCCAAACGGTTAGTAAAAAGTTGTTCTAAAAAAAATCCATGAAATTGAAAATGTTTGGAAACATCCTCGTGTGCATTAGATTTTTTTTAAATGTGAGAATCTGTTGGGTAGAAAATTCTTGTTCAAAAGCAATAGCTTTCCCATTTTAAATAAATGTATCAGAAATTCTCCCCTTTTAAATATTTTTGAGAACACCCAGATAAGGTATGAACGTGGGACTGTCGATACCTGTTGTTGGTTCTCCCTCTGCGTTGTTAGCCGGGCCTCGATACACTGTCTCGTCTCGAGGAAGGCCTGCCTCTGAGCCAACTCACTGGGGTAGTGAGTGAACACTCCCGCAATGTTGGTACACGCCATCAGGATTATGTTCGACAGCAACTGAAACAAACATTTTACTTTTAGCACCGCGTCTTACTACCCGTTCGGGTTATAAGAACTTACGCTAATGTGTAATGGTAGGGTGATTGCGAGATTAAATGGAGGACCTACAGTTTAACGTGGGATCCGAACCACGGTGGAATCCGAACCACGGTGGAGTCCTGGCATTCCCCACATTCACAAGATGTCTTGTCAGAGGTGAAGGAAGGGTTTGGCAATCAGATAAATGTGTACCGGGACCGAGGATTGAACCCCGGCCGCCGGCACAAAAGTCTGACACCTTACCCCTAGACCGCCAGGTGACACAATTACACTAATGGTTTGAGGGATGAGAAGGGTTAATATAGAAAAGATATGGGAGAAGCAGATTACAGAAAAAGTGCAAGTGAGAGGAGAAGAATGGAAGCAATTAAAGGAGGAAGAATGGTGGAAGGATAAATGACCCAGCCACAGACAGGAAATAGTTGATTATAACGTTGAATATAGAGGAAATGTACCCAAATTTGCATAGAGTAAAGTGTAAATTAATTTTGTAAAGCCCCACAGTACACTTAATCAGGATGCGAACCCCAATATACCCATCATCCGCAGTCTTAGTATATTGCGAGAATTATGCCAAGGACCATATGGCCACTGAAGTGGTCTCAAACCCAGTATGTAATTGGAAACATTGTTAGCAAATTTTGTTCAGAAATTGTTTCTTGATGTTTGTAAAATATTTCCTGTTGGTCACAAGCGTAGGGAAACAGTTTGCGAACATGAGTAACATTATTATTGTTGCCGCATTGTTTGCAAACAGACGAACATTGTTTTGTGTCCAGACTACAATGATGAAAAATTTTTATAGTCCTTTTTTACTATTTTAAATCAATTCCTATAGGTACTTTTTTTTTATGAAAATGCACACAAAGAGCCTTTAACTTATTTTTCAACTTCATTACCACTAACTGAGAACTTTTCATCTACTTAATTTAAAACCTTTAGTTTCTTGACGCAATTTTTATCATATTTGTATGTCCCATCCGTCAACATTGTATTGGTATGAAATATTTATATTAGTTTAATAGTTTTTTTCAGTTGTCCAAAACATCACAAGAACAGAACAAAAGAAAGAAGGATCAGGCGTTGCTTGTTACCTACAACAAGCAGCCTTTGTTCCTTGTAGCCCATTATAAATGGATAGCAAGAAACATTGTTTCCTTTTTTTTTTGGAAACGCTAATAAAACTCGGAAACTTATTTCCAAACAATTTCCCAACTTATCCCAAACTCTTACACAAAACTTTAAAAGACATGTTGGAAAATATTTGCATATGTTTGCAAACAAAGTTTTCGAAAAATGTTTCCAAGTACGTACTAGGTTTAAAAAAAGAACCGAGAGGATGTGATTCTGAAGTGGGCCTGATTAAACCTTTTAGTGCCAATCTTATGATGGATTTTTGTGCGTGACGATTGTCACGGCTATTTCATAATGTTTGTAAGGCCGTATAAGAAAACTCACCAAACTTATTTATAAAGCGATTTTTCAGGTGGTTCTAAAATTTATACCTGCGTATACTGTTATATCATAAAGCGGGATGATCTGATTCTAATTAAATAGTACACTTCTACCTTATATATCGGAAAACGTCAGAGCTAGAACAAATCTAGAAGGCCGATCAGATCGGCCCGTGGGACTTTTAACAATAAAAGACGTAGCCGATTTAATCGGCTCATGGCACTTACAACAGTATAAGGCGAAGCTGATCAGAGCAGCTCGTGGCACTTTAAATGGTAGAAGGCGTAGTCGATTGGATCTGGCACTTTCAATAGTAGAAGGCGGATCCAATCTGATCGTCTCGTGGCACTTTAAAAGGTAGAACCAATCGGATCGGCTCGTGGCATTTTTAACGGTAAAAGGTGGTGCCAATCGGATCGGCTCGTGGCATTTTGAACGATAGAAGGTGGTGCCAATCGGATCGGCTCGTGGCATTTTTAACGATAGAAGGTGGTGCCAATCGGATCGGCTCGTGGCATTTTTAACGGTAAAAGGTGGTGCCAATCGGATCGGCTCGTGGCATTTTTAACGGTAGAAGGTGGTGCCAATCGGATCGGCTCGTGGCATTTTTAACGGTAAAAGGTGGTGCCAATCGGATCGGCTCGTGGCATTTTGAACGGTAGAAGGTGGTGCCAATCGGATCGGCTCGTGGCATTTTGAACGGTAGAAGGTGGTGCCAATCGGATCGGCTCGTGGCATTTTTAACGGTAAAAGGTGGTGCCAATCGGATCGGCTCGTGGCATTTTGAACGGTAGAAGGTGGTGCCAATCGGATCGGCTCGTGGCATTTTGAACGGTAGAAGGTGGTGCCAATCGGATCGGCTCGTGGCATTTTTAACGGTAAAAGGTGGTGCCAATCGGATCGGCTCGTGGCATTTTGAACGGTAGAAGGTGGTGCCAATCGGATCGGCTCGTGGCATTTTGAACGGTAGAAGGTGGTGCCAATCGGATCGGCTCGTGGCATTTTTAACGGTAAAAGGTGGTGCCAATCGGATCGGCTCGTGGCATTTTGAACGGTAGAAGGTGGTGCCAATCGGATCGGCTCGTGGCATTTTGAACGGTAGAAGGTGGTGCCAATCGGATCGGCTCGTGGCATTTTTAACGGTAAAAGGTGGTGCCAATCGGATCGGCTCGTGGCATTTTGAACGGTAGAAGGTGGTGCCAATCGGATCGGCTCGTGGCATTTTGAACGGTAGAAGGTGGTGCCAATCGGATCGGCTCGTGGCATTTTTAACGGTAGAAGGTGGTGCCAATCGGATCGGCTCGTGGCATTTTTAACGGTAGAAGGTGGTGCCAATCAGATCGGCTAGTGGCATTTTGAACGGTAAAAGGCGGTGCCAATAAAATCGGCTGGTGGCATTTTAAACGGTAGAAGACGGAGTTGGTTGGATCTGGGCACTTTAAAAGGTAGAAGGTGGAACCAATCGGATCGACTCGTGGCATTTTGAACGGTAAAAGGTGGTGCCAATCAGATCGGCTCATGGCATTTTGAACGGTAAAAGGTGGAACCAATCAGATCGGCTCGTGGCATTTTGAACAGTAAAAGGCGGTGCCAATCAGATCGGTTCGTGGCATTTTGAACGGTAAAAGGTGGTGCCAATCAGATCAGCTCATGGCATTTTGAACGGTAAAAGGCGGTGCCAATAAAATCGGCTCGTGGCATTTTAAACGGTAAAAGGTGGTGCCAATCGGATCGACTCGTGGCATTTTGAACGGTAAAAGGTGGTGCCAATCAGATCGGCTCGTGGCATTTTGAACAGTAAAAGGCGGTGCCAATCAGATCAGTTCGTGGCATTTTGAACGGTAAAAGGTGGTGCCAATCAGATCGGCTCATGGCATTTTGAACGGCAAAAGGCGGTGCCAATAAAATCGGCTCGTGGCATTTTAAACGGTAAAAGGCGGTACCAATCAGATCGGCTCGTGGCATTTTTAACGGTAGAAGGCGGTGCCAATGAGATCAGCTCGTGGCATTTTTAACGGTAGAAAGTGGTGCCAATCAGATCGTCTCGTGGCACTTTAAAAGGTAGACGGCGGAACCAATCGGATCAGTTCGTGGCATTTTGAACGGTAGAAGGTGGTACCAATCAAATTGTCTCGTGGCATTTTAAAAGGTAGACGGCGGAACCAATCAGATTGTCTTGTGGCACTTTAAAAGGTAGACGGCGGAACCAATCAGATCGTCTCGTGACATTTTGAACGATAAAAGGTGGTGCCAATAAGATCGGTTCATGGCATTTTGAACGGTAGAAGATAAAGTAAATCAGATTCGGGTCATGACACTGAAAGGGTTCAAATACGTGACCGGGAGTAATTCGATGTATAAAGTACAACTAAACGTAGTATATATGTAACGGTGACGGTGTCTTAGGTGTTGGGAATGCATTGAACTGGTCCGTTTTTGACGGGAAGACCGGGAATCAAGTCAAATCCAGGTGCATTTAGGAATGCTTTTAAAAAAAACTATTCAAACAATTTCTTCTTATGAACAAACAAAATGGCGATGACACTATTCCCTGTGCATTATCTTATTGGGAAAGGGAATCATTAAATTTAAAGTTACTCTTGATAGAAGGCGTTGCTAGTCACTTATTTTAAGTATCGCAACCAGGTGACCTTGTGGTCTAGGGGTAAGGTGTCGGACTCCTGTGTTGGAGCTCAGGGGTTCAATCCTTGGTCCCAGCACAGATTTATCTGATTGCCAAATCCTTCTTTCACCTCTGACAAGATGTGTATTAATCACAACTTGTGAATGTGTGGAATTCCAGGCCTCCACCGTGGTTCGGATTCCACGTTAAACTGTAGGTCCTCCATTTATCATCCCACAATCACCCTACCATTACACATTAGCGTAAGTGCGTATAACCCGAACGGGTAGTAAGACGCGGTGTTAATAATAATAAATACCACAAACACGTAACATGAATCCGTGTAAGTCTAGGACCTACATAAGTGAAGTTATGTGATATTTATCCGTCAATTTTGATGGGCAATATCAATATCTAAGGAGTAATACTAAATAATAGAGTAAATGTTACTCAAAGTTGACTGGTATAAATATATACACACAATATATAGGTATTTTATAAAAGAGCCTTCCTACCACAATACAACTATACCAACTTTCCCACGATAAGATTTAAAAGTGTCGTCCCAATTTTCAAACATCCCTCAAGTTGGCGATAGTGAAAAGAACATGGAAAATTGATTCCTTTCTTCGATTCCTTCTGCTTCTTAGAGTTCCGAACAACTTGGCTTCTATTGAACTTTGTTGGATGGTACTTTCACTATTAATGTAAATGCTTTCAGCTGATACGCTCGCACCCAATACCAAAAGTGCCTCCTCGCACCCTATATTTAACAAGTGTGAGATGAAAGTGCCATCAACTTTCAATATATTGCCATATCGTGTTTCAGCTTTAGACCTGTTTTATTATAAACTAGTAGCTGTGTGAACAGTATACCTACAGTAGACCCATGGCTTCTTTGGTGCTGACTGACAGCTAACAGCCGACTTCTGACAGTCAACATTTAGGTATATACATAAATTTTGACCGTAGGAAGTGACAGCTGCTAAACACATGTTTTTGCAGATCATATGATTCGGCGTAGGGATACATAATTTGGTCTGATAACGTTTAAAAGCTTTTAGCTGTCAGTCAGCACCAAAGAAGCCATGTAGCTATCTTCATGTTCTTATCATTACTACAGTCTTACTAGCAGTGGCGTAACTTTCTTTAATTCCCCCCCACCCTCCCCCGCCAGAAACATTTTGTCCCCCTGACCTCTTTAATTTTTGAGCGATTTTAGCTAACGCAATTAAGGGGTTGGAATAAGAATAAAAATCCAAGTTAAAAATATGAAAAAAAATACTACTTTACTTTATAAACGGAAAATTACATGTATTATTACTAAATATCCATTTAACAATGTTTTCATATTGAGTCAAGTCAAGCTGAACAAGAAATTTACCTTCTGGCAAATAATGTAATTACTTCATGTTGGTTGAGTCCACATGCTTTTTCACATTCAATACTTAATACACTGAGAGCACAAAGTCTTTGTTGACTCATGGTAATTCTTAAATATATTTTTTATCAACTTCAACTTCGAAAAGGATCTTTCAGCTGTAGAAACAGTAATTTGAAGAATAGAAGCAAAAGAAAAGCAATATACAGATCTGACAAGCTTGATGCCAAAGTGTAAAGTTCAAGAAACAATAGATAAGCTAACTGTGGTATTAATTATCTATTTTCAATTTCACTTTTCAAAGCTACTCTGAAACTGTTTACCTCGTAAATTAAATCATCACTAAGGTCTTCTCCATACTCCTTAATCAAGATGGATGATTTCTCAGTCACTTCCTTATCTGTTTTTGCTAGCATTTTTTTGGTGTGTAAGCACTGTAAACAAATTGTTTATTGACTGCATACTTTTAAAACTTATTTTGATTCAACTGGTAGCTATGTCCAACTTGTGGGCCCCTCAGCCCCCCCCCCCTTCTCCAACACTGCGGAATATGTGGGAGTGTAAGTTACGCCACTGCTTTCTAGTAAAGTAGCCCCATGGCTTCTTTGGTGCTAACTGACAGCTTTAAAAAGTTACCAGACCAAATTACATATCCCTACGCCAAACCAGATGATCTGCAAAAACATATGTTTAGCAGCTGTCACTTTTGACAGTCAAAATTTAGGTATATGCCTAAATGTTGACTGTCAGAAGTCAGCTGTGAGCTGTCAGTCAAGCACCAAAGAAGCCATGGGGCTATTGTAGTTCTGTGAACAGTATACCTCGCTCCCTCCATGTTCTTATCACAGTATTCATATTTATGTTTGGATTTCAAGTAAAAATATTTCCTATAACTTATCCTTGAATTCTAAGTTGATATTTTACCTTGGTGATCCAGTTAGACTGAAAACAAATTAATAATATATTCTATATCACAATGTATACATTATATAACCGGTATACACGTTGTTTAAGAAGTTAGTCTCGCAATTTGTGCCAATTTTTTTTTTAACTACGCACTCGAACGATTGCTTAGAGCTATAAATTAAAATCCTTTGAGATTATCTACTAAACGAAAAATCTTTTCTGGGTGGATGCCATAGTGAAAAGTATAACCATATTGAAAAGATATATACATCATCGTTTGACCTAGTTTCAAATAATATCCCTTCAAAAATTAGTTTTTGTTGCAATCTACATAAGTTTTTCGGCCTGCGTTCAGAAAATATCTCTACCAAATTTCGTTTAAATTGGTCCAAGCAACACGTTCACGTTCAACATTATAATTAAGTAAAAGTCAGTGTGACGTAACAGCGCGATGTATTTCCCCCTTCCCGCATGCCCAAATGTAATAACATATATACATTAGAGCCCCCCCCCCCACCCTCTCAACAGATTTACGAGATTTATGTATTACGTTTTGTGTTATTTTTTTTATAGGTTTTAATACTGTCAAAAGTGACAGATGAAGATCACATTATTTGACGTGTGTGATAATGAATCTAAAAGCTTTTCTAGTTGTTCAGATAAGGCCCTTAATAATTTGACTTGAGTTAACTTTGTCTCTCCAAGCGCATAACAGTTCATAAAAGGGGGCGTACGACCCAAATTATGGTAGGAATAACAATAAATGGCAATTCACAAACGTTAATAAAACTACTTATATATAAAAAATTACTACTCCTACGACGAAGACAATGACGGGATGGAGGAGGTTATATAATGATGAGTTACATACCCTGTACTCATCGCAAGACATTGTTAAGATAGTCTAGTCTCGCTGAATACGGTGGGCAGAGCATGCAGAGTGAATGTAAGAATCTAGAACCGCGTTTAGGATACTGACTGCTAAACCCAATGGGAAGACCTAGACGCAGATGGGAGGATGACATTAGAATGGACCTGAAAGAGATAGAGTGTAATGAGGTGGACTGGATAGGACTAGTTCAAGATAGGGATAGTGTGTAGTGAGGTAGACTGGATAGAACTAGCTCAAGATAGGTATAGGGTGTAATGAGGTGGACTGGATAGAATTAGCTCAAGATATGGATAAGTGCCGTACTTTTGTGAGTATGGCAATGAAATTTTGAGTTCCTAGTGCCATAGAGCAGAGGTGGGCAAACAGTCAATCGTCAGGCCGAACTATTAAAAAAGACTGAGAGAAAGAAAATGAAAACGAACGTTTGCAGTTGTTTTTTTTCAAATCAACATTATGAAATTGAAATATCGAAACTGTTTGACTGATGAGCATTTAAAATCGTACCGTTTATGACAGATTAGCTATTAACTCTCATTCAACAAACTATCCTAAGATTATACGGTGTCATGCATCAACTTCTAAGTTCAGAAGCCCTATTTAATGAGAAAATACTTTTTTTCAGGGAGATTATGTATATTGTGTGGTTTGATGAGAATCTCTGTTTCAGTGTGTGAACTGATTGTAAGTTCTTGTATGCAATATAGTCGTACTATTAAAACATGTCAGTTAATTTTTTACCACTGAAACAAACAGTATAACCCTATGGTTCCGTAGTTGATCGTAAAGGACTTTCCTTCTCTGAAGTACATCCCCATATCAAAAAGTCTGGCCACTCCTGCCATAAAGTAAGTACCACCGCGTCTTACTACCCGTTCATGTTATACTCATATGTAATATATTATGAAAATTTAAAAATGACAACTGGACATGGGAATCGAACCCAGCCAAAGGTCCCGGGTTCAAGTGTCATTTTTAAATTTTCAGAACAATTATCTAGATGCGAGTAAATCCTCACTAAAAACAAATACATTAGCTTCGGCTATTTGATTCTCGTATGTAATAATTACGCTAGTGAATAAGGGATGAGGAAGGTTGAATTTAGAGGAAGTGTACTCACATTTGTGTGGAGGGAGGGTGTTTAACCATTTAGGAAAACCACCCTTGGTACACCCGACTGGGATTCGGACCCTAGTCTCCATGCCATCGCGGCAGTCTATTCTATTGCAAGAGTTACGCCTTAGACCATGTGGACACCGAAGCAGATTTACTTAATATTCACACCTAATGTAATGTGATTTACATCTTTAACTGTTGACGTCGGTGACCTGGCGGTCTAGGGGTAAGGTGTCACACTTCTGTGCTGGCGGCCGTGGTTCAATCCTCGGTCCCGGCACAGATTTATCTGATTACCAAACCCTTCCTTCACCTCTGACAAGACATCTTGTGAATGTGGGGAATGCCAGGCCTCCACCGTGGTTCGGATTCCACGTTAAACTGTAGGTCCTCCATTTCATCTCACAATCACCCTACCATTACACATTAGCGTAAGTGCGTATAAGCCGAACGGGTAGTAAGACGCGGTGCTAATAATAATAATAATAATAATAATAATAATAATAATTAAGTAAAATCACTAAAATGCTATCAATGTTCACTCTAAAAATTTATTTTTGTATTTTCTAAAATAATTTTTCTTTCTAGCAGAATCAGTGTGAAATTACATTGTAGCTTGTTGAGACGCGTGTGACATAGGATGGAGATATAAATTGTAACATGATGGTAGCAAAGAGATGAAATGTGTCTTGTTTAAATTCTGACTTGATACTTTATTTTTGTGTATGAATATTTTTTTAAATAAAACAACAACTACATCAAATGTCTGTTCAAGTATAAGCTTCTAGCATCAAATGAAATTTATGTATAAAATAATGTGATATAATATGAGTAACTGTTAAAAAAAACTTGAATACTTTCATACAACCAGAATTTAAAATAATATGTATTATAAACTAAAAATAAATAAAAACAAACATCGTGGTTTAGTGTTATTAGGTTTGTAATAATTTTACAAACATTAACTATAATGACAATTGAAATATTTTATATTTATATTCGTCATTAATTTATTATTTATACATACCTACCAAATGTTTTCTTTTTTAATTCCGCTTTTATTTTAATTACTGGTCCACAATTCTGAGATTTATAAAACGCTAATTGCTAAACTTAACAAATCGACATGTCTATTCTAAGGATATTCACTTTACCACTAAAATATAAAAACACAAGTATTTAAAATTATGAAAGGTTGTCCAAATTTGACTTGTATTTTAATAATATGAAGTTTCAAATAATTTTAAACAAATGTATTACACGCTTTGACGTATTTCTTTTTATGTATTTTTAAACACCCTAATTTTAGAAAAAAACTACTTTTTAAATGATTGTTTTAACTAGTAGACTAACATTAAGGTTATTAAATAGTTTATCTAAGGAGTCGGGTCACTTGGAAATTCACTCGCTATCACGCGCAGAAGGGAAGTTAAGACCATGGTAATAAATCACATGTATTCACAAGGTCGTAGAAAAATCATTTTTCTAAGAAACGTCCATTAGAAAATGGTACTATACTTTTAGCCAATAAAAGTGTTTGTAGGTATATATATAGGGAAGTCCATCAAATTCCAGGGTGGTCCAGCCCCCTTGTATCCCCCATTATATGTCTTTGGACTCGTGTAGAAAACTACCCCTAACTAACCCGGTTGATATTCGAACCTTGACTTCAATGTCACCAGAAAACCAGTCTGCTGCGAGCTTGACGCCCTAGACCATGTGAGATGCGGTCCTGCCAATTATTTTAAAACAGTAATCCAAGCTGGTAGTTCTAAGAAACACATTTATTCTGAATAAGCAAACGAAAGAGAATAGTCTAAATTTCTTCGGCTACTTGGCTTGATATAATAATTTGATCAGTCTAAATTTTCAATTTTCAGACGGTGACCTGGCGGCCTAGGGGTAAGGTGTCGGACTTCTGTGCTGGGGTCCGGAGTTCAATCCTCGGTCCCAGCACACATTTATCTGCTTGCCAAACCCTTCCTTCACCTCTGACAAGACGTGTATTAATCACAACTTGTGAATGTGGGGAGTGCCAGGCCTCCACCCTGGTTCGGATTCCACGTTAAACTGTAGGTCCTCCATTTCATCTCAAAAATCACCCTACCATTAGACATTAGCGTAAGTGCGTATAATCCGAACGGGTAGTAAGACGTGGTGCTAATAATAATAATAATAATAATAAATAATATTTTTTTAAATTAGATGTTTGTTATATTGAGGTTACCTCGTTTAATCAGCACGGAATTTAAACAAAATCTTTTTAAAAATATTCAAGAAATGTTTATATTATTAACGTATCTTCTGAAGCAATATTTTATTTATTTCAGCCAAAAATATGTTTGTTATAAACATTGTAAAAATATTGCCATTATCTGGTCTTTATTTCCATTCCACCTTAATGCTAAGTTAGTTTGAAAGTTGTTTGCTAATGTTATTCAAACTATAAACACTATACTATGGGTGAATATATAGTACACACCTTTCTTATTTAAATAAAATACGATCAAATAAATATCTATCTATTTACAAACTAAGACGTCCTAGAGGTTTCTGTTGGTATCCCTGCTTCGTGTTTTGTATTAGCCCGTGTTATTGTTGATCTCGACCCAGAGATATTTGTCATGGCGGTGTTGGCGGCGCGCAGACACTGTTTTGACACTAAGTGACAGTTTCGCAGCTCGGCGACAAGAAATCTCCCTTCTCGGCGCAGAAATATGAAGGTTACCAAGTGAGTGGGCGGGAGAAAAACATTCACGTCTGACAGGAAAGTGAGAAACACTATTACTTAAGAGGTTTTGTTGTTATCGTCGTCGCGTTTGGGAAAAAAGACAACTTCACTTACATTTCTGAAGGTATTTTTAGTTCAGTTCATGACTTTTAAAGCTAATTTAAACCCAGAGCACTTGTGAATATATTGACCGAATTACCTGCATTGTTGGACACGTGGGCTAAGGCGTTAGCCACGTCTGGTCAGGTTTCCTGGTGACAGCTCCTTTTCAGAAAGAGTGTACTGAGGGTGTTTATTTCCTTTTACGCAAATGTGAAGACATTTTTTCTAAAGTATTCCCTTCTCAAAACTACCTCAATAGTGTGAATATGTGAATGACCCGGAAGGCTAGTAAATTTCTGTGGACTTATAAAAAAAATCCACGCTAATGTGGGTGCATTTTATCTGATATTTTTACCTTCTCCTTTATTCTTATTGAAAACAAGCCTTGTTAATTGTATATGTACCTTTCACATGTGAGGTTGTCAAGGAATGTGATCTAATTAGAAAAATAATGTTTTGGTTGGAACGTCTTTGTAAATAGACGAGACTTTCAAAACAATGTCAAAGAATGTGGATAAATGTGTGTCCGTATACGGAAGATTGTAAAATTTTATATAAATAAGTTTAATAAAGTAAATTACACTTGTGTGAATCCCAAGAATAATCATCAGTACAGCGTTGAATATGATTTCCATCAAGTGTTGTGCAAAACTTAAGTTTTATGAAGCAATCAAAATTGGCAAAATTGGCACATATATTATTATTATTAGCACCGCGTATTACTACCCGTTCGGGTTATACGCACTTACGCTAATGTGTAATGGTAGGGTGATTGTGAGATGAAATGGAGGACCTACAGTTTAACGTGGAATCCGAACCACGGTGGAGGCCTGGCATTCCACACATTCACAAGATGTCTTGTCAGAGGTGAAGGAAGGGTTTGGTAATCAGATAAATCTGTGCCGGGACCGAGGATTGAACCCCGGCCGCCAGCATAGAAGTTTGACACCTTTCCCCTAGACCACCAGGTCACCGGCACATTTTTTTTTTTTGTTCTAACCAATGGGTGATATTGTATCACTCTCTTTTAACTTCGAACATGTACGTTATTAGCAATTAGAAAATTAGTAACTACTTCTCTTTTGTTATTTTAAAGAAAGACTATTTAGGATTTATAAACCTCACATGAACTCTTTTTTCTTCGCTAAATGTTATAATGCTTTTAATTAGCTAATCTTTGATCCATTAAATACACTAGTTTTGTTTACTCTCTTATTAATTATAATTGATATTTAAAAACTATGATAGTTTATTATTTATTGTGATACGAGACTTACGAGGGACTTGAAAATATGTCTTAATGCACTAAGCTACGTGAATAAATTAGATTAGAATTGTATACTCATGTTTTATGAACATCGTACATTGTACTTATAGTAACCTATGTAAGAATAACAATAATTATTGACAGAGATTAAATATCTGTAACTAAATTCAAGAAAGCAACAGGCTTGGTACGTAAAAAAGGAAAATTACTCATCACATAAAGTTGTCGATTACAACAAGCATTTTAAAAATCTGGTCGCATACAACACAACACTATTTTTTCTCTGAACACGGTTCCTTTCAACATGACACTCTTTTATCGCACCCTTTTCATTAATAACAATTGTAACAACTATTATAAACAAAACAAAAATGCAAATCACAAGGTTATAGAAAATTTTGAAGGAACTAATAATTTGAAACTAAGTTAGCGATGCAGTCCAGTTTTCATAGAAAGAGCCTTATCTGACAGATAAACAGTTACTAGATTTACTTTAAAATATCGACTGCTGAGGACGGGGAGATCGAGGTTCGAATCTCGGTCGGGTGAACTGGGGGAGGTTTTTCCTAAGTGGGTTTCCACTTTCTCTCCACGCAAATTCGGGTTCACTTCCTCTAATTCAACCTTCCCAATTTCTAATCCATTAGGGTAATTAGTACTTAAAGCGTATAACCCGAATGGGTAGTAAGACGCGGTGCTAAATATTATTATTTTAAAATACTCATGCGTCAAGTTATGTGATTGCTATCACTTTTTATAGTCATCAAAATATATGAAATAACATTAATAGTGTGATAAAATGTTATCATTGTTGAACGCAAAAAAAAAAGTTTGATGCAACAAAGACTTACTCGCTCATTTACTTAATAATAAAGCTATTTATTTGTAGCTTGGAACTAAACCAAATAAGAGGAATTGTTATATACACACACAATTTAAAAATAAAGCATCATCATTAGTTTTATTCACCAAAGAGCACATCGGTTCACCGCGTTACCTCAGCAGGTGTTTGTTTCGCTTTATCTCCACCAAGAGCGCAAGTGTGTACATCAATTTTCAACTTAGTAATCGCTACACTCATTCACCTCCTTTATTATAACCGTTGTTTTTGGTTTCATTCATTTATAGGATTATTTTAGTCTCCAAAACAAATTACAATTTGTTTTACATCCCAACAAGAAGTAATTTATCCTTTCTACTAGTTTTGTAAGTTTAGAGAGCCCACTCCTATTGCTAGGCTCTCAATTTTGAAGGTTTAAAGTTTACACACGTTTCTGATTAGCTGGTATGTATCAACTATGTATATTTTCAGCTCCTCATTTCTCAAACCTCAATTTTAAAAATATATTAGTTTATAATTCAGAAAATGTTAATTTTATGAAAAAATTCTGTAAAAAAAGTAATTTTAAATCAAAATCCTACAACTTTTTAATCATAAGTTATTTTGTATCTCAAAGCGTTGAGAAGATATTACCAAAATTGGACATCCGCTCATTTAAGTACCCCCCTGTCATTTTGGGGAGGGGGGGGGGGTTATGGGGTTAAATTGTGCCTATCTCTGAATTTTAATCAAAATAGTTTGATCTTATTAGGAGAACATATTTTTTCTCTTTTCAGCTTTAAGTAAGATACGCTTAATTTTAGGGGTGGATTGATAATTCCCAAAACTCTTTTCAGCTTTAATTAAGATACGCTTAATTTTAGGGGTGGATTGATAATTCCCAAAACTCTTCCGGGGATCCTTATGAAACCACTAAGTACCAAGCTTCAGACCGATCTGTGAAATGGTTTTGGGTCCAGGCCGATGAACAGACTCACAGATAAACAAACTGATTGTATTGCGAAAACCACTTCATACTTTTCAGGTTAAGGAGGTAATGAAACGTCGATATCCATTAGAATATAAAATTATATTTGGTTTTGACGATCACCATACTTCCTTTCGAAAGAACGTAAAAATGTGTTTACCCTTCCTATAAAAATCGGACTGTAGATATATTTTTTAAGACTCATGATTACAATGAAAAAACCCTTTACAAATTATTTTCTCTTTTGCTTTGAAAGCTTGAGGCCATGTTCACATTCCCTTGTTTACGTTATCGCGAAATAAGGGGACGAAGAAAAGAATAAAAAGATTATTATAGACCATGAATCGAAGACGTTCGATTTTCAGTGGCGGTGAAAGGTCGTCTTATTTAAACCAGGAGATGAAAAACTTCCCTTCGACGATCAGGTTGGTAGTACTGGGATGAAACCATGAAGCTTAGGGGGGTATTGGGGGGGGGGGGGAAGATACTAAGGAGGAAAAGGGGAATAAAGGGGCCTAGCTATTAAAGAAGGAACCTGGAGTTGGATTGGGTCTCACTAAATCCTTGGGATTGAACTCTAAGGTCTGGGGCTTTATGCTAAAAGCGAATATTAACCATATTAAAGAAAATGTATTTATTTCTTCTAAAGGGTGACCTGGGGATCTAGGGGTAAGGTGTCAGACTTCTGTGCTGGCGGCCGGGGTTCAATCCTCAGTCCCGGCAAAGATTTATCTGATTACCAAACCCTTCCTTCACCTCTGAAAAGACATCTTGTGAATGTGGGGAATGCCAGGCCTCCACCGTGGTTCGGATTCCACGTTAAACTGTAGGTCCTCCATTTCATCTCACAATCACCCTACCATTACACATTAGCGTAAGTGCGTATAACCCGAACGGGTGGTAAGACGCGGTGCTAATAATAATAATAATAATAATAATAATAATTCTAAAAATATCTCACACATTTTTTTATAGTCCTATTGCCAAATATTGCCAACTTATTAGTTTTAAAATCATAGCTTTTTGTGATCTACGTCCTACCAGGCTATCCACATATCCACACTAATTGGATAGGGAGAGTAATGTATAATTTAGAGGAACCGTTTCCACAATTTCACGGAGGGATGGTGTGTAAACATTTAGGAAAAAACATCTCAGTAGAACCGGCTGGATATATAGCCCAGTCCCTTCTGTCACCGGCAAACTAGACTAGACGATGCTGACACCTTAATCTAAATGCCTACTGGTGTGGATATTTTTTACATAAAAGTTTATAAACAGTATAATAAACTTTAGGGGATATAAGTTATCTATGTAAAGCCCCGTCCCTTAGATATATCTATTTTGGATAATGCGCCAAATAATATAACAGAGATAAGATTGACTGTTCAGTATTTTGTTTCTGTCCTTGAATAAATGAATTTGTAAGCTGTGTGCTAGGATAAAGTTGTCTTTAAAAATTACACGTTTAATACTCTCATCTCAATTTTGAAACAAATCCAATTCTTCTCCCATCTTCGAACCTAATATTATATTTCTCCTCCCCTTCGAAACTAATATAATTGTTTTCCCACCTTTGAAACTAATATTTCTCTCTCACCTTTGAAACTAATATTATCTCTCCTTTTCACCTTTGAAACTAATGTTATCTCTCTCTCACCTTTGAAACTAATATAATCTCTCTTTCATTTCGAAACTAATATTATCTCTCTCCCATATTTGAAACTAATATTATCTCTTTCCCGCCTTTGAAACTAATATAATTTCTCTTTTTTTCTCCTTAGAAACTAATATAATCTCTTTCCCACCTTTGAAACTAATATAATTTCTTTCGCATCTTCGAAACTAATATAATCTCTCTCCTACCTTTTAAACTAATATAAATTCTCTTTCTTTCTCCTTAGAAACTAATATTATCTCTTTCCCGCCTTTGAAACTAATATAATTTCTCTTTTTTTCTCCTTAGAAACTAATATAATCTATTTCCCACCTTTGAAACTAATATAATTTCTTTCCCATCTTCGAAACTAATATAATCTCTCGCCCATTTTCGAAACTAGTATAATCTCCCTCCTACCTTTTAAACTAATAATATCTTTACCTCACCTTTGAAACTAATACAATATTTCCCCCAGATTCAAAATTAATAAATGTTTATTACAGCTTTTAACCAAATATCTTACTTCCAATTCAATTTTCTTTAAATCTAAAATATTTCTTTTAAGTTGGGCACATCTACACATTTATTTCCAAAACTAAGTCAGCCACAGCTTTGAGATAAAGAATATGAACCATAGTGGAGATTGCTTTTGATTGTATTGACGTAATTTTATTGACACGATGAGGATACAAAAAAGGAGCACATATTGACGTTCCTTACAAGAGATGATGTGGGATGAGCATGAGAAGAAAAGGGAAAAAGAAAAATTAGGAAATGAACGGATAGAAAAGAAACAACCGGGAGGAAGAAGGAAATAGTTTTTTTTCCCCTCTAACCACTTCAGTGGCCGCATGGTATAAGGTGCTACTCTCGCACTAGACTAGAATTCTGAAGATGGGGAGATCGTATCTCGATACCATTCGAGTGTGCTGAAAGTGGTTTTTCCTAAATGGTTTTCTACTTTCTCTACCTCTCGCTCTCTTCAAGCAAATGTCAGTACACTTTCTTTAAATTCAACCTTCCTAATCCCTGATACATCAGTGCGATTAGTACATAAGCGTATAGCCCCAAAGGATAGTAAGACGCAGCGCAAAAAAAAAAAAAAAGTTTTGTCTTAGTAGGTATAGCGGTAAATGTTCTTCTAGTTTAAGAAATAAATAATTTTTCTCGACTCCAGATGAGCGCACTCAATATTTACATTAATAGGGTAAGGATGGGGATTTTTTTAAAAATGAGGTAATATACTCGCATTTTCATGGTGGGAGAGTGGAAAAACATTTAGAAAAAACTCGGTGTGCCCTCTTGGGGTTGGAACCTTTACACTCCCCATAACCAACAAGACAGACAATATGAGACCGACACTTAAGTCCACAAGGGAAATGTTATTTAAAAAATTTGTAATATCTTTTACAGTGTCATCTCAACAGTTTAATCCATTTAATATGTATGTGTAACGTGTTTGTCTGCTGTTTCCCTTTCGAAACTCTGTGGTATAGTGGTCAAGAGTTCCTGGCTACAGATCCAGAGGTACTGGGTTCGATCACCAACGCTTCCAGAATTTTTCTGTGAAGCAGTGGGTCTGAAACGAGATCAACTCAGCCTCGCGAGGACAAATGAGGAGCTAAATGAATAAAGAAGAAGCAGTTTAGGTCTAGAAAACTGAGGTTAACGGCTGGAGGGTTATTTGTGCTGATCGCATGACACCCTTTATCCGCAAATTTTGGCACTATCGCGATGACGGTCACTCGGTCGATATAGTTCGATTGCGTACTGACGCCATGGAGTTACCTTTCACAAGTGAATCAATTGAGGGGATAAGGGGCTGCGGTGTGTTTCCTAAGTTAAGATAGTTTGGACAGAGGATACTGGAAACCGTTCATGTATCTCAAGCCACATTATAATATTCCTACAAAGAGCGGATGTCACACAGCAACAGGGAGAAATGTTTGTAAAACCACACGATAAAAAAATAGGATAATAACGTAATTTACTGCATTCGACGAAAATAGAATCCTCTTGAGTGGTCCAACAATCCACAAGCGTGTTGGCTCATAATGCTTTGCAACACAAAACTAGAAACAGCTAAATTCCTACATATTTTCTTTTCTTATGTATAAACGGATATGCCTATTTAAGATACATATCACAATTGAAGTTTTCAAATTATTATATGGTGCAACGAAACAAGAGTGACACGCGCTTCTCACTTAAGGTGG
The DNA here is from genome assembly GCA_901482245.1 of Timema douglasi. Taxonomy (NCBI): domain Eukaryota; kingdom Metazoa; phylum Arthropoda; class Insecta; order Phasmatodea; family Timematidae; genus Timema; species Timema douglasi. Next base: position 146,650 of record CABEEJ010000266.1, read on the forward strand.
AGTGCTAGTGAGCGTGAGCTTAGGGCAGTATTTTTTCAGTTTTTATAGCACAAACATCTTTTGGCCAAAGTAAATCAAATATTTCTTCTATAGAAACATAGAGTTTTGTTTTCTGCACATGCTAATATCAACAGTTGTTGAATATTTGTCGTGAGCATGGCAGCATTTGGTGACAAACTTTTCTCTTCATTTAAAAAGTTTGTCACCAAATTCTGCCATGCTCACGACAGATATTCAACAACTGTTGATATTAGCATGTGCAGAAAACAAAACTCTATGTTTCTATAGAAGGAATATTTGATTTATTTTGGCCAAAAGATGATTGTGCTATAAAAACTGCAAAATTAATGCACTAAACTCGTTCTCACTAGCACCCCACCAAAGTTATTTCTAATCAATCATTTCATAACAGTAGATGCATATGTATGCTGGTATCTCGCTTTGTAGGCGTATGAGCATTGATTGATTAAGTAAAGTTGTTTTGAAATTTGATTGGGTCTACCAAGATGATGCTGTCACGTATAGAGAAAAATAAATAAATAGGAAAACAACAGTGGCGGCTCGTAGCTAAAATTAGTGGGGGTGCTTAGTGCTCCAAAATTTTTTTAGCCTTTGTTTTAAAATTACGTAAAAGCAAAAAAAAAGTATGAAAAGAACATTTATTCAGGAACTTGATAAAAGCTTAGTAAAAAAACACCTTTTTTACTCACTTTAACTTAAATTGTTACAGTTAAAGCTTGATCTATTCATTTAAAAATAAAATCCATTCTTCTTGTTTTAATTTTCGCAAAAAGTTCAATAATTTTATTCTTGAGCTCTCGATGACAATTGAGGAAATTTTTCTCCATTAAAAGTACTGCAAGTGCATTTAATCTTTATGTTAAATAAAATAAACGAAAAAAAATGAATCAAATAAAATAGCTGGAAGCAGAATAATAATATAATTCTGCACTCTTCTACACTTTATCACATTCAAGAATATGGTACACGGTTTTTAAGCACAACACACGCTGAGTAAAAAAAAAATTCTTCCACAATCACGCCAGAGCCGGCACTGCGAGAGCAGCAGTGATCTCTCTACCTGGCAGTCCCACCTTCCTCCCCACCCCCCTCCTTATGTTCGCATGCACACAACAGTCAAACACCACGTCGCTGGCACTGTGAATCGCACAGTTCCATACAAAGATTTGTGTATCTTTTTCATAAACTGGGGGATGGCTACGCAAGTACTGACATTAATCTTAAGTAATATATATTGTACTACAAAAATAAAGATAGAATTAAAGAAAAAATGACTCATATTAAATGTTATTGATAATATCAAGTGGGAATAGGGGGTGCTGCAGTTCCGCAGTGCCTATACACGAGCAGCCACTGGAAAACAAATTATTTCAAGTAGCGCCTACCGGAAAGCGCCGATGAGGTTGAAATCTTGTAATTGGTTTAGAACTCGTAATGTGATTACGTTTCTACTCTGCTCTTGTGTTTTGACAAAAGTTTGAAACCACAGAAAAGATTTTTGACGGTAGCCTGTAAATTTTTATTTGTTCATTTATTTGAGGTATTTAACGTGTACTTTCAAAACCGACTGTTTGTATAAGCACACGAGAACTTCTATGAGCTATAGCGAAAGGACCTACCAATTTTGTCTCTAAAGGTATTTTCAAGTGCCTTCCAAAGTTATTTTCTATGCCACAATCAACATTGGACCGACAGCTTTACTTCCTCTCCAAAGGAAGTTGTTGCGGATTTTTATCGCTAAAGAAAAATCTACCAACCCCGGCTGGCCTTGAGTCCAAAACTACCGAAGTCAACGGCAACCTATTACCCGCAGATCAGCCTAATCACTCCCAACCGGCAAGATGCTTCTGTCCAGAAGGTGTGTAGTATGGCATCGATCGAGAGGCGCCAGTTTTACGTAAACTTGTAGTGACCCTAAATGAGCGCCTTACTTAATCTATGGCATTAAGAACTCAAAAGTTAATTGCCGTACTTACAAAATAAGAGTGCTAGTTGAAAAAAAAAAACACTAATCAGTTAAATATGATTAATTTTATATAATTTTAGCTATAATTTAACTGGATTTATTTTTGACGTGTATATCGTTTAAAATACCCGCCTCGGTGGCGTAGTTGGCTAACGCGCTAGTTGTGTTGAGCAAGACTGCCGAGGACGGGGAGATTTGAGGTTCGAATCTCAGTCGGGTGAACTGGGGGTGATTTTTCCTAAATGGTTTTTCCCTCTCCCTGCACACAAATGCGGGCTCGCTTCCTCTAATTTAACCTTCCCAATTCCAATTCCATTAGCGTAGTTAGTACTTAAAGCGTATAGCCCGAACGGGTAGTAAGACGCGGTACTAAATAATAATAATAATAATAATAATAATATTATTATTATTATTATTATTAGCACCGCGTCTTACTACCCGTTCGGGTTATACGCACTTACGCTAATGTGTAATGGTAGGGTGATTGTGAGATGAAATGGAGGACCTACAGTTTAACGTGGAATCCGAACCACGGTGGAGGCCTGGCATTCCTCACATTCACAAGATGTCTTGTCAGAGGTGAAGGAAGGGTTTGGTAATCAGATAAATCTTTGCCGGGACCGAGGATTGAACCCCAGCTGCCAGCATAGAAGTCTGACACCTTACCCCTAGACCGCCAGGTCACCAATAATAATAATAATAATATATAGTTTAATTCCCCTCTCTCCCACCAAACTCAAGTTATCAGTTGTAACATAATCCTTAAAGCATCGCTAGTAAAAGACTCATATTTAAAACAATGGAGTTACCGAGTTAGCTCTAACGTAAATTATGTTCTCGACAGTGATAAGATTTTTTTTTTTTTTAGGTTCCAGGGTCCCCCAACACTAAAAAGGTGTCTTATTTCACATATAACTCACTCTAGAGAGTATTTGGATGCTAGTTTTGTTTACTGTAGTCTAGGGTTTATCAAATGCGCTCTCTGCTTACGCTAGGATCACGATCAGCTTAGTGTTCAATTAACGTAATTATTATTATCATTTAGCACTGCATCTTACTACCCGTTCGGGTTATACGCCTATGTCTTATTTACTCTAATGGATTAGGAATTGGAACGGTTATATTTAGAAGAAGTGAGACCACATTTTCGTGAAGGGAGAGTGGAAAAGCATTTAGGAAAAAATCACCCGAACGAGATTCGAACCTCAATTCTTCCCATTCTCGGCAGTCTGGCTCTACACGAAACTAGCGCGTTAGCCAACTACGTTACCGAGGCGGGTAAGTAACGTAACGTTCACGCAACGTAGATAAATCTAATGTGTAGTCTGTATTCACTTAACATTAAGGTAACCTGACAACTGGCAGCCCACGTTGGCTTGGTTGTTTTTTTTCTCAGCCCGCGAAGTTTCTTGGAAAAAGTAATCTACTGTAGTAAAATTGACGTTTTCAACCGAGAAGCGGAAAGTTTTGACATGTGTGGGAAAAATCCACGAAAGCTCCAACTGATGTTTATTGTTTTTTCTTAGCACCGCGCCTTGCTACCCGTTTGGGTTACGCTAATGGTTTTAGGGATTAGGAAGGCTATATTTAGAGGAAGTGTACCTGCTCTAAAGATTTGATTAAAAATTAGTTCTTTACATTAAAAATAATATATATTTATTATTTAACTATTAAAAAAAAGCTCTAACGATTTTGTTCAAAATTGATGTCGGGGAGATATTTTACTTAATCATGAATATATATCTTTATTTTTTTAATATATAAACTATGTTAAGAGTTTACTTACGACGAATTCATTTTTTTTTTTCAAAATATACCTTGAAGATTTAATCCAAGTTGGGTATCCGGAAATCGTGTTTCATGATAATTGAGAATATTATTTTTATTTCTACAAATTATAAAACCATTATAGGAAAAAATCCTCCCCAATCAATCCATCCCTACTAACTTCATTACCCTATCCTTGCATACCCCCCTCGCCTCAACATCCACACACCCGAGTCATACATGCATTTTTATTATTAAAACTATTAATGTTTTTTTTCACACATTTGTATATAACATTTAATAATGCATCAAATGGCCTACCCCTTCCTTTTGATCCACACACTTTACCTTCAAATATTTGCCTCGTCCCTTAATCCCCACTCATCCTCCCAACATACCCAAACTAACGTAAGAAGCTTCTTTGACATTGCCCTATTAGATTCCCTTTCAAACTACACACCATCAGCACCCATTCATGTACAGACGAGTTTTTCACATACATTTATTATACATCCCATTCCAACCGCATTCATCTTTCTCTTTTGCTTATCATGATAAATCCACGCTTCACCTCCATATAACAATGTTGGCATTTACAGACTTTTATATACTGCCATATTTGCATCTTTGGATATTCCTTCTTTACAAGAGACCACATAACCTACATCCAACTACTCTCCGAGACACATTAACCTGTCTGTCAATTTAACCACGTATCCTTACATTTTTCATAAAATATTCTGCCATATACACAAAATCTATCACTTGTTCTGACATTTTTCCATTTATACTAAGCTGACAATCATTTCCTGATACTTCCTTATCAAAAACTATTACCTTAGTTTTGGAGACATCTATACGAAGATGTATTCTGCATGTCACAACATTCAAGGGATTTAATGTAGTCTGCAAGTCACTTTCATTCTCAGACATCAATACAACATCATCTGCATATAGCAGCAGCGCTTACTTTCACATAGTCCATTTGTACACCAACCGCGTCCTCACAATCATCTTTCATACATGAATACATTAAATAACCATGTAAACATAACACAACCTTGTCTAACACTCTGTTCAATGTCAAACCATTCGCTCAAAGCTCCTTTCACCCTAAGGCACGGTTTACTTCCATCATACACCGCCATTGTTGAATTTACTAACAATACATCCACACCATATCCTCTAATAACATTCCTAACTTACTCCTATTCACACGATCGTACGCTTTCTCTAGACCAACAAAGGCAGTTTACAAATAACATATTAAGTTAGTTGTTAAAGATATGTTAATAATTTTGTTTAGAATCTATAAATAAAGAATAATTATTGTGATCAACAAGATTATGTGTTTGTTTTTACGAGGAAAACTTACTTAAGGGTAAACATTATAAAGGAACGCTCAATACTAAACAGATATATTGAAAATCATAAATCAAGAACTATAAAAAAGAATAGATATAATAGAAATAAAGTAAGTTGAAGATAAAAAAAATGAAGATGAAAATTGACGAAGACAACAGGGAATATTTATTCACTAAAAAATGCTATTAATAAGTGGTTAATATTTGAATGACCTTTAATACAACCAATTAGATGAAATACCGGCAGTAAGGAGTCTAAATAAGAATAATGGTTAAACATCAAACATAAGGAGAAGTTAAATTGGTACATGGATAATACATAGAATTGTCAGAATAATCCGAAAAATGTTGATGAACATTCAAAATTAATGAAATTTAAGGGACACAGTAAAGTCAAAGATAAAAAGAGTAAAAATACAATAAACACATTAAAATTAATGTGTTTCTTGTCTTCGTCAATTTTCACCTTCATTTTTTATCTTCAACTTACTTTCTTTCTATTTTATCTATCCTTTTTCATAGTTCTTATTTAAGATTTTCAATATATCTGTTTAGTATTTAGCGTTCCTTTGAAAATATTTATTATACTCCTCCTTACTAATTTAATATGAATATAATTAATATTACTTAAGGGTAGTTTACTGAAACACTATTTTTGAAAAACTTCTTGCGAGCTATAATACACAATATGAGAAAGTGTGTGGGATTCTATCGTATCTAGCATAGTTACCATAATCATATAAAGGTTATATTATTTTTATATGTAAGAAGAGAAAACTCAAAACCGAAAGCAGGATGCCAAAAGCATGCGAAGCATTAGAAGCAAAAATCATTTCTTAATATTATTAAAAGTAAAAAAATATTGTTAATGTTAGCATCAAAGTGTGTTTAGTTATTTTATCATTCACTTTACAACTTGCAGCTACAATTTTTATATATATTTTTTAAGTTCCCCTTTTTCAAATAAGAAACAGTTTTGTGATAGCATAAATACAGGCTAAGGATACTTTAGCGGTGTTTTGTTTCTTTTTTCTTTTACAAAGTGAAAAGTAAGCAGCTCTGTATGCGCTAGGGAATAAACAGTTCGGAATTAACAACAAGAAAGAAAACCCTTTTTTAAAGTTAAAACATTGAACAATGAAATAACTTTCTGGGCTGTGAGACTTAAACTTGCAGTATACTTTATATCCGAGTGATACACAAGAAATATAAAGACAATTAAGCTAGATTTATTCCAGATATATGATTTCTAGATTTTAGTGTTTTGAAAAGGTTTTTTTTATAAAACAAATTTTAAAAAGGTTTGTATTTTTAACGTGAAAAAAATACATTTCAAAATTTCTTATTTTGTTTTAATATTAAGTGTGTAAGTCCATACTTTCCTACATGTATTTATTATTGTCGGATTCAAGTAGAAATAACAGTATTTAACGCTCACAAACGTTACTAAAACAATTTTAATATAATTCTGATTGCCAAACCCTTCCTTCACCTCTGACAAGACGTGTATTAATCACAACTTGTGAACGTGTGGAATGCCAGGCCTCAACCGTGGTTCGGATTCCACGTTAAACTGTAGGTCCTTCATTTCATCTCACAATCACCCTACCATTACAACATTAGCGTAAGTGCGTATAACCCGAACGAGTAGTAAGACGTGATGATAATAATAATAATAATAATAATAATTTAATATATTCGTACGTAAATCCATGTGATCTGCAACAGTCACTTTTGATCCATATATTCAGTACCTTTAAAATAATATCAATAATATAATAAAATGTTATCAAATTAATGGGTGCTGAAGGAGTGCGATTTGAAAGGGAATCCGATAGATCAATGTAAAAGAAACGTGTTACGTTGATTTGGGCATATTGAAAGGATGATTGTAGATCGAGTGACGAATCAAATATGTAAAGGTAGAGGGCGGTATGCAAGAACGTATAGTGTGGTCCCGAGCACACTATCGCTCCATATGTCAACCTATGATGACGCAAGCAAACCCAAGCTAGTGTACACAAAGTATCCACTTAGACAAATGTGTATTTATCAAAAGGAAGGTTAGGCCATGTTAGACGTGGCTAGATGTTGTAAACGAATGTGTGAAAATGAGAAACATTAAGAATGTAAGGATAAAAGAGCATGCATTACTCGGTGTATGGATGTTGTTGTTGATGATGATGATGATGATGCGAATGGAGGATGCAAGAATAAGGAAGTGTGGAGAAAGTTAGTGAGGATAGATTAAGTAAGGAGTTGTTTTTTTTTAGATAAATGCACAGTTTATTGCCTACCCCGTAAGGGAACGGCGTGATTAGTTATGTTGTGTATGTGTTTGTCGGGGAAAAAAAATATTGTATTTTCTAAACTGTCCTTTCTATGGAAAATGTACTATACATATTATGCGCACTGAATTGAACCGAAAACTATTCCACATCATGGGCAATGTTTTCCTACTTAATTCAGTACAAGTCAACAATTACTGTTTCAATGAGTAGACATTATTAGTAAAACAAGTAGCTATCACTCACACCTTTGGAGACGCGGTCTAAATGTCATACTCATCACCGACAAAGAGGGGGTTGGAGTTTACAATTGTTTAGTTATTTTTCCCTAATCGGGTTCTCATTCTTCCTTCACGCAAATTTACTCTATTACATCCCTCGCCCCTACCCTATTAGCGTTACTAAATTTAGATAGTTGTGATGGTTGTAAAATGATTGTTTTTGTTAATTTAGCCACAAATTAAGACAACTATATATACCTTGCGCACTTCGCTGGCCGCGTGGTCTAACGCGCTACTCTCGCAGTAGACTAGACTGCCGATGACGGGGAGAAAGCGGGTCGAATCTCGGTCGGGAGTACTAAGGGTAATTTTTACAAAATAATTCTCCCCTTTCCATCTAAGCAAATGGGGGTACACTTACTCTAAATATAACCCTCCTAATCCCTAAAACTATTAGCGTATTTAGTACATAACCGTATAAGCCGAAAGGATAGTAAGACGCGGTGCTAAAAACAAAATAAAAATACACGCCCATAAAGTGCTAACTTTTCAAATTGGTAAATAGTCCTCCCCTATCACCTGCACTAACCCCCCCC
>CABEEJ010000266.1:154974-178369 GCA_901482245.1 Timema douglasi
TTAGACGGAATTGCCACTTTGGTTTCTATAAGCAAGGGCACAAAGGACACGTGCTTATCGGCGTGTTTTTTTTTACCTTCCCTCCCGCTGTTCTTGATTTCTTCACAAGACGCTGGGGTTACGCGCATGCGCTTGTGAGTCCGCCCCTCTTTCAGAAAGACTAACCACAGTTTTGTATCTTGTTCCGTTGTTTGTCACTCTCGCAGTCGCAGTAGACTTGACTGCCAATGACAGAGAGATCTTGGTCGGGTGAACTGAGGGTGGTTTTTACTAAATGGTTTTACATTCTTCTTCCATACAAATTTGGGTACAGTTCCTATAAATATAACCTTCCTAATCCCTAAAATCACTAACGTAATTAGTACATTAGCATGAACCCGACCCGCCTCTGTGGCGTAGTTGGCTAACGCGCTAGTCGTGTTGAGCTCGACTGCCGAGGACGGGGAGATCAAGGTTCGTATCTCAGTCGGGTGAACTGGTTTTTTTTCCTAAATGGTTTTCCACACTCCCTCCACGCAAATTCGGGGTCACTTCCTCCAAATGCAACCTTCCCAATTCCTAATCCATTAGCGTAATTAGTACTTAAGCGTATAGCCCGTAAGGGTAGTAAGACGCGGTGATAAATAATAAAAGTATTAAAAAGAACATAAACCCGAACGGTTAGTAAGACACGGTGCTAAAAAAAACTTGTTTCGAGTTGTGTCTAGGTTTGTATTTGTCACGATGAAACAGCACGGACCCGCTTTGGTGGCTGACCCTTTTAATCTTAATATACTCCTGTGGTAAGCTGTTAGCTGGCTATCTTTGCGACGACTGCTTTCAACTGTTGCTTTTACCCGCTTCGGTGAGAATGGTCCAAGGCGTCACCCTCGTGTTAGACTGGCCTGACAATGACGGGGAGACCAGGGTTAGAATCCCAGTCGGGCCTACTAAAGGTTTTTTTTAAATGTTTTCCCACTCTCCTTCAACGCAAATCAGGGTAGATTATCTCTAAAATGCTTCCTTCCTCATCCTTACCCCATTAGAGGCATACATTTGCATAAATCGAACATGTGATATTATCATTATTATTAATAATAATAATAACAATAATTGTCGCCTTTAAATTTAAAATATGTAAGCATTAATTTATAATTTTTTTAATCATAATCTATCATAATATCATCTATGGTACACACGTTTTTATTTAAAAAACAATTTAATTGTAAACATTTCAGTAAATCTGGTGGAATCATTTTCTTAAATTGCGGCTCCGCTAATGAAAATTTGAAAACTTAAATACTAAGTAGGTCTGAATGCTTTTATAAATAAAAAAAAATTAAAACCGGTGTTTTATAACTAAAGAAATATCGGTAAAAAAAATGTATTTTTATGATTGCAGTTTTTCCTTTGAATATCTTAGAAATTTAAAAAAATTTGGGCACATTTTTATGTATATTTTTTTAGAGCCATATCTTACTACCCGTTCTGGTTATACGTATATTTATTAATTACATTAATGTGTTATGAAAGAGAAATGTTGAATTTAGATTAAGTGTACCCATATTTGCGTGAAGGGAGAATGGCAAACAATTTAGGGAAAGCCACATGAAGTACACCTGGCCGGGATATAAACTCCGATCTCTGCATCATAAGTAGTCCAGTACGTTACGAGAGTTAAACCTGTGACCATGTGTCCACCAAAGTAGGTCTCAATTTTCAAGCTTTTATTAAAACTAAAATTAAAAATATATATAAATTGGCTGGGTAAAACCCTGAGAGTCAATATAAAAAAATACTTTGAGATTTAAATATTTAAATTAACTGGCCGGTATAGTATATTTAGCTTCCACCTAAAAATAATGTTGCCCCTTCTTTGGGTCACGCTCCTCAGTTCGAAAACCTAACCCCTGAGTCACAGGTACGCACAAAGGTTTAACTCAAATTATAATTTGTTGTGATGCTAAATTAAATTTACATATTATTGTCAATAGTATTTTTTAAATAATTAAACACTATGGAATTTAATATAGTAGTCTAAGTTAAAAACTTACTAAACCACATTTTATGACACTTTAATCATCCTAAATACTAATTAAAAATAGTTTTTCTATCTTCTATAATACAATCATTTAAAATTAAAATTAAGAATATTATGTAATTGATTTATAGTAAAATGTTTCTAAGACAAAAGGAAACACAAGCTAAAATTAAGGTTTCACTTAATAAATTTGACTTGAAAATACAAAAATAAAATAAACAAAAGAATTGTAATCAAGATTTTTTTCAAAACGGCATGATAACAATTAATTAAAAGCCAAGTTAAAGAGAATAAGCTCGTTGAAATAAAATTTGCTTATCTAACACTGGTTTTTACAAATATGGGATTTTGATGAGAATAATATTTTCTAAATATTCATACAAATATTTATCGTTTAATATTGATAAAATTCTACTAAATTGTTAATTGAGTAATAGTAATAGTATGGCCATGTGAGAGGAATGGAGAGGGAAAGGATGTTTAGGAGGATGTTGGATATGGTGGTGGGGGGTAGGAGGCCGAGAGGAAGACCAAGGGAGAGATGGCTGAAGAGAGTAATGAGGAGCGTGGAGGAGAGAGAAGAGGATTGGGCAGTGGTGGAGGGAGAGAGGTGGTGGAGGGAGGCGGTGGAGAGGCTTACTATACAAACAGACGCAGCAAGTGGCTGAAAGCTATTAATGATGATGATGAAATCCAAAACAATGGATTACATAATAAGTTTTAAATTATATATATATATGTGTACATTTTATTTTTATTTTACGTCCCCCCTAAGATGTTTTTGCATTCCCCCGGGGGTACGCGTACCTTAGGTTTAATACAACCGCTTTTGGAAATATAGTGGAGATAGGCAGTTGTTGTCTCGAGTTAACAATCGTGGAATTGAAATCCCTCGTAGGTCTAAGACGTAATTAAAACAGGAAGGCAGGTACAGGCTTCAGGTAATTAGCGAACCAACCAAAGATACGTCTCATTAATGTTCACACCTTGGTTTTAGCATCCATCAAGCTTCAACTGAGAGAGGGGAGGTATCAGTCTCTCCCTCCTTCCCCTATTTCCCCTCTTTGTTGGATATGTAGAGTACAACTTTGTCATTGAACACAACAGTTATGAATGAACATTGTCCGATCTTCACCTTTTCACTGGTTGACCAAGCGTAGCGGGGTCCTGTTTTAACTTTTTGACACTTTGGCATTTCGTTTGTGTCCTTTTGTCCGGATGTTTGTTCCGTGATAACTCATGATGTAGGTGTGCGAAATGAAAAATGTTTAGGAAATGTACCAAAGTTTGCGTGGCGATAGAGTGGGAAACAATCCAGAAAAACAACATCCCTCAGTACAACTAGCTAGGGATTTGAACCCCGACCTCACCGTCACCGGCAAGCCAGAATAAACGAGCTTGCCTTGTCCAGCGTGTCTACGTTTGTGTCAAGTTAATTGACCGCTGTCTGTCGGCGAAAATGGTGTCGATTTCTGCGGATATAAGGTGTCATTTGATCATCACAACGAAATCTTCGGCCGTTAATCTCAGTTTTCTAGACCGGAGCCGCTACTTCGTCTAAGTAGCTCCTCAGTTGTCCTCACGAGGTTGAGCTGGCCTTGTTCCAGACCCGCTGCTTCACAGAAAATATGGACGCTCCGTGAATGGAACCCGGGACCTCTGGGAACTTTTCTAACCACTAGACCACAGAGGCGCTCAATTAGTTCATAAGTCACATGTCATATAAATATTATGATTCAATATAAAACAAGAATTTAAATCCAAATGAGTTAATTAAACAATTGGGATGACGTATTGTCCCCCAAATTCTCCGCGGGTGAAACTGGGGTGCTGCAAACCCAAACTAGCACCCTCACGTCCGCTATTCTTCCATCCTCTTGATATCTTCCTCACGTAACGGAGACATGGCGTTAGAAAGTTGTTCGTGTTCGTTATCCGCGCGAGTGCTGGGCGGTTGAGGAGGTGGGAGGGAGGGATTGTATGAAGAAAGGAGCGCACGTGTTCCCGCCATTCTGGCGCGAGAGTAAGGGAGGGGGCGGAGGGGTGGCGGCAGCTGCTGACAAATAAAGACACGTGCCAATTCATTCCCTTTCTTATGGCCGACGCACTATAGGTCTTTTCTACCCGCACCGGTGGACACGCGGATAAAAGTGACAATCTTGTCTTACCTAAATTCATAATTAGATATGAATACATTTTTTAGACATTTACATAAGTTACTAAAACATGTTTTGTGAGTTCATACGTCAGTTCATATAATATATTATTTATTAATTTAGCACCGCGTCTTACTACCCGTTCGGGTTATACGCTTAACTACTAGTTATTTTTATGGGTTAGGAATTGGGAAGGTAGGATTTAGAGAAAGTGAACCCACATTTGCGTAGAATGAGAGTGGAAAACCATCTAAGGAAAAACACCCCAGTTCACTCGGCCGAGATTCAAACCACGATCTCCCCGTCCTCGGCAGTCTAGCTCTACACTAAACTAGCGCGTTAGCTAACTACGCCACCGAGGCGGGTTCATGTGATATGGAGCTACAATTTTTTTGTATATAACTTAATATCAATGCTTATAAAATAACACAAATAATAAAGTAAATATAATATCACAGCTGGCCTAAAAAAAAAAGGTTGCCTTAAAAAAAGTTCCTACCAGAATCCAACTAAAGTGCACCGGTGACGCTGGAGGTCGGTGTTCGAATCTCGGTCGGGTGAACTTGGGGTGGTTTTTCCTAAATAGTTTTCCACTCTTCCTCCACGCAAACGCGGGTTCGCTTCCTCTAATTCAACCTTCCCAATTCCCAATCCATTAGCGTAATTAGAACTTAAAAGCGTATAACCCGAACGGGTAGTAAGACGCGGTGCTAAGTAATAATAATAATAATAATAATAATCTACCTTCCTCATTCCCATGTCTTTATTATAAATATGCGGATGGCTGGGGTGGGTTGTTAAGACTAAAAGCACAAATAATTCCAACAGTTTGAAAAAAAATTTGTAGGTCTACGGTGCATCGCACAGACTTTCTATTTTGTCTTAAAATATACATATAGCTTAATAAAAACAAGTACCATTTATAAATATAGATAATATAAATTGTTGCAGAAACATTCCACCAAATAACATGGATTAAATAATACACATTGTTACAGAAACATTATGGAAAGAGGAACATCTCGCTCCGTCAAAATGTATAACAATAATTTTCTGTTTTCAATGAGCCCCATAAAAAAATATAAGTTCAGGAGCTATTAGTTTTATGAGATATATTACAGATAAAAGATTTTAATCTTTAATAGTACTATAACTTAACAATGATAAGTTCTTTTGTATCTTAAATAGTTGTGGAGGTTTGATCCAAACTTATAAGTTTCTGCAAATGTAAAGTAGCCTCAAAGTAGTTTTCATGTGGAAATGAGAATTGCCGTTTTGTTTGAACTGTCAAACAATACCTAGCTATGAAATTTGATCAAAATCGTTAAAGTGGATTTCAAGAAAAACATATTTTTTTATCCTTCGGTAAGCTATCCTTAATTTTAGGGTCGGACATCTAATTCCAAAAACTCCTCGGGGGAACATTATGAAAACAATAGATACCAAGGCTTAGCCCAATCAGTAAAATGACTTAGGCTCTAAGCCAAGATACAGACACAATGACAAATTCCATTTCATTGTAAAAGCCCCCCTTTTTTTCGGGTTCATCGGGTCATGAAACGTCAAGATCCATCAAAATCACGAATTCATTTTTTTTACGATCACAATACTTTCTCTACCCGATGGGTCGCGAGAAAGTAAAAAGTTGTATTCAAGTTCCTAATGCCATAAAGGACGTACGGCTAAATGTTTTATTTATAAGTGAAACAAATTAAAACAGTTAAAATAGTTCGCAATTTTTTTTAGAAATTTTGTATCAATTCCTACGTTTGTGTACAGGATTCGACAGCCAATATAATTGCTATTACAATGGGTTTTCTCAATAAATCATATCAGAAATGATTGTGTATGTGTTGAATCAAGAGCAATTTTAGCTTTGAGTGCAGTACAATGTTTATTTTAAATTTTACTATTGTCCTGATAAAACGGTAATTCTAAATACAAATCAGCCATAGTGCCCACATTTCATTAAAATATATTATTCTTAATTGGACAACTGATTAAAGTATTTTATCTACATAACAATCAAACCTTTTTAAAACTCGCTTTGTGAATAATACATTTGATTAAATCATTAAAAGTTTTACTACTTGAATTAAGGCGGTCCATAATATAAGGTGGCCTTGATTTAACTAGATAATATTGGTCCATTAACTGTGTTTTTAAACTTTTTTTTTTAAATCGGGAGTTTTACTGTCAAGAATAATACATTATTTTTTGAAGAACCACAGACAGACGATCTTCAGAGGATTTTTTTATTTTATATTTTTGCTGGTAATGTTCATAAAGTGAACAGTTTTGTTTTGTATTGTATTCATGAATATGTAATGACACAACATTTGTTTTTACTATTAAGTATTTAATTTAAATAAATAATTAATGATAGCTTGTTATGTGTTAACTTAAGAAATTTGAATAGATTTGGCTTAAAATATGATTTAGATTTATCTATATAATTTTTTCTGTTAGATGAGGTGTTTTTAAGAGATTTAAACTCGAAATAAGAACGATTTGTTTCCCTAGAAATAGTTATCCGCGTGCTAAGTAGCCTAATCATTAACATGCGCTTCACGCCATCTTGTGCAGAATAATTGGAAATAACAGACAGTACATTTAGGACGTAGCGTTCTCTTCTTTATTTCAATAAAGCTCACACTCCAATTAAATTTGTTTTTAAATTAATTAATCATTATTAAATCACATTTTTGAGCACTAAATTGCTCTACAGAATATTAATAATTATTATTAATATAGTAGTTATTATTTAAAAATTCTAGTGCTTATATATAATTTATAAACATAGGATTATACAAATTAAGAGTTATTTTCAAGTCTATAAATATATATTTTAGTTATTTTAAATAGCTAAGTGATATTAAAATAAAAAGGCTTACTGAACAATAATTACTTTACTTACATTTAATGTTTAACTTTAATCTATATTTATGATGTTTAATTTGAAATATAATTTAATATACCAACTTCATGTTCAGTATCGGTCAAACACATTTGGAAAATTTAACCAAACTTACAAACTGTTGTTGGTGCATTTCCTAAAAAACTACGCTGACCAACCTCAAACCTGAAATATAACATTAATGGCAATGTTGGTTATTGCAAAAACAAAAACACTAGTAGTGGTAATAACATTACATTTAGCTTTGTAAAGTTAGTTTCATTCCATAAAATATAAAATATTCTTGACAGAAAGTTAATAATGGGTTTTTTTGGTGTTTTTTTACAGCAGGTCTGGGAAATGTGGTTTTGCCGAAGAATGTTGGTTGCAATGCTCATTTCAACAGCTGCTGTGTTTGGTACTGGTCAACCAGAGAAAAGCGGTAAGAGATTTTCAACATTAGTTTTCAAAGATATAAGAACAGATATTTAAATGATAACTCTAGCTCGATTACAATATTAAGTAAAATATCATCATCGTTTCATAGGAATTTGGAGTGTTTCAATTCGAGTTCATTAAAATTGATCAAGTTAACGCTGGGATTTATTTATAAAAAATAAAATTATTCTACATTACCTAATCGAAGAGTTAAGAAGGTAATAATTTAAAAAAATAATGAAAACTTTAACACCGAGAATGAACCTATATACTCAAAAAGAGGAATTTTTAGTTTAGGATTATAATTAGAATAAGACTATTTTATATTCTACCTTGATTAATTGAATTCACAATTTTCATTTATAAAATCTAAAAGATAAAGTTTAGAGATAGTATTAAAAATGTGACGAATATTAAGTCAACAGGTTAGCTATTAGATAGTTAAAACTTTAACAAATCCGGTGACATTTTTATTTTAAAAAAATATGAACATATTAGAAAAGGTTCTAAACTATGCTTATATTAGAATAAAAGTTTGTTTATCAAGAAAGAATTCACCTAAAAAAAAAGATTAATAAAAAATTCCAAATTCTATTGTACCAGCCTATACACCCTCTTGACAGAATTCTGAATACGCCATTGACATTTATGCTTTCGCAGCAGTAGTTTCCTGCTCGTAGTCACTCAATTTGACAGGATGGCGCCATTCACAGACGCAGTTTTTTTTTATCTACAATACTTTTTCATCATTTTTCTTGGCCTACATCCTTGGTAAAAAAAAATAGAAGACATATCTGCTATCACAGCTTTTCAACATTTATTTGGAAAACGTTCTAGAATACGGCCCGCCCTACAAAGAACGGAAAAGAGTGACATTTTCAACAAGCTTGGTTTTATTTTTCTTCAGAACCAATCCTCACGTGTTATGATTCAGACCTGAAAGAGAATTTCGAGGTTGGTCAAACGTGGACCAACAAAGAAAAAGGCTGTGTGGAATTTCTGTGCGGGGCGTCTAATGGGGTAGCCAAAATTTACACTCAAATGTAAGTGTAATAGTTTAAAATTCGCCAAGATTTTATTAGCTTTAAAATATAAATAAATACCTGGATAAGGGAATAGAACCCGGGACCTTTGAATTTGTGTGCCAAAAATCTATACCTTAGCTAATAAGGTTAATTCTATGGCCAAGGTCATGCATTATTAATTATTTTTACTTTAAATTAAATTAATTATAACCCGCTTCGATGGTGGAATGACCCAAGGAGTCACTATCGCTAGATACTGCCAACGATGGGGAGATCAGGGTTAGAATCTCTGTCAAGTGTAACGAGAGATTTTTTATTAAAAGGTTTTCCACTCTTACTTCACGCAAATGTGGATACACCTCAGATAAATTAAACCTTTCTTATCCATAACGAATTTGCGTAACTTTTTTTTAGTAATGCCACCTGGACAAGGGTCTTGGGTTCGATTCTTATGTCGAGCTGTTATTTTTCAATATTATTTAATATACTTATTAAAAGATGTATATCTCATCTACTTTAGTAAAAATTGAGTGTATTTTTTTTTCTTATAGTTGCCCGGAAATTGGCATTAAAAAAAGTAAGTATTGCTGGAATAAAGAGGATCTTGAAGCCGATTTTCCCGGGTGTTGCCCGACAACAGTGTGCTCCTGAAGTGGATTCAGGGTTCAGATAAACTTTACCCATAAGTTAAAGTCAAGAATGTTCATTCGTTCAATATATTAAAACTTATTTCAATAATTTGAATGAAGGGTAAAATAATTTAATTACTACTGGCAGAATCTTAAATTTATTTATTTGAGATAATTCAAGTGCACTTTCTTGATCGACTGGTTATACTAGCACAGAAGAATTTCTCAGAGCGAGAGCGAAAAGGCTTACAAATTTTGCCGGGAAAGGTGTTTTCATATAACTCTCAGGGCTCTTTGACATGCCGCAACCGACATAAGACCGACGGATTTACTTCCCCTCCGAAGGAAGTTTTGTTGCGGATTTCTTTCGCTCAAGCAAAATCCGTCGACCCCTACTCGGTTTGAACCCATAAACATCGAGTCTTGAGGCGAGCTCTTTACCCTACACCGAGATTAACCTGGCAGAATCAATTTTTATTAATTTTGGGCATTAGTTTCGATTGGTTTAAAATTTAATTAGAGAAAGAACCGTTGAATCCTTGGGGATATTCGTGATCCAAAGATTCGACAAAATATCGGATTGAAGATTAGAATTTTTTAAATCCAAACTTGGAACTGAAATTTGTTTTAGAGTTATAACACTGCTTATTGGTGATCCAGTCCCAACACACATAATGTACAAACTAAACAACCAGACCATTAATTTAACACTTGAATAAGTAAAATCTCTAATGAATGTAATACAACAAATACATGTGAACATTTAGTTACTATTTATATTTCCAAGATTCTGATTTAAATTAGAGATTCATAAAATAGAGGATCAAACCTAAATATATTTTAAATCAAATATATACTTACCTAAACAGTAACAAAGTAATAATGATAATATCGTGATTTCTGCCACAACGTTGCTCATAATGTAGGCCCTACTCCCTACCTGACGCAAGAAATGTATGTCGTGACTAACCAAATCACGTCCTTAGCTGACGCAAGAGATGTCTGTTCTATCTTTAACCAAATCACCGTCCTTTCCTGACGCAAGAGATGTCTGTTCTATCTTTAACCAAATCACCGTCCTTACCTGACGCAAGAAATGTATGTCGTGACTGTAACCAAATCACCGTCCTTACCTGACGCAAGAGATGTATGTCGTGACTGTAACCAAATCACCGTCCTTTCCTGACGCAAGAGATGTATGTTCTATCTTTAACCAAATCACCGTCCTTACCTGACGCAAGAAATGTATGTCGTGACTGTAACCAAATCACCGTCCTTACCTAACGCAAGAAATGTATGTCGTGACCGTAACCAAATCACCGTCCTTTGCTGACGCAAGAGATGTCTGTTCTATCTTTAACCAAATCACCGTCCTTTCCTGACGCAAGAGATGTCTGTTCTATCTTTAACCAAAAATGTATGTCGTGACTGTAACCAAATCACCGTCCTTACCTAACGCAAGAAATGTATGTCCTGACTGTAACCAAATCACGTCCTTACCTGACGCAAGAAATGTATGTCGTGACTGTAACCAAATCACCGTCCTTACCTAACGCAAGAAATGTATGTCGTGACTGTAACCAAATCACGTCCTTACCTAACGCAAGAAATGTATGTCGTGACTGTAACCAAATCACCGTCCTTAGCTGACGCAAGAGATGTCTGTTCTATCTTTAACCAAATCACCATCCTTACCTGACGCAAGAGATGTATGTCGTGACTGTAACCAAATCACCGTCCTTACCTAACGCAAGAAATGTATGTCGTGACTGTAACCAAATCACCGTCCTTAGCTGACGCAAGAGATGTCTGTTCTATCTTTAACCAAATCACGTCCTTACCTAACGCAAGAAATGTATGTCGTGACTGTAACCAAATCACGTCCTTACCTGACGCAAGAGATGTATGTCGTGACTGTAACCAAATCACCGTCCTTACCTAACGCAAGAAATGTATGTCGTGACTGTAACCAAATCACGTTCTTACCTGACGCAAGAAATGTATGTCGTGACTGTAACCAAATCACCGTACTTACCTGACGCAAGAGATGTATGTCGTGACTGTAACCAAATCACCATCCTTACCTGACGCAAGAGATGTCTGTTCTATATTTAACCAAATCACCGTCCTTACCTGACGCAAGAGATGTCTATTCTATCTTTAACCAAATCACCGTCCTTACCTGACGCAAGAGATGTCTGTTCTCGACGTTGAGGTAGGCCGATAAGACCACCTGAGACACTCCGAGCAGCGTCCCGGCCCCTGCGGCCTCCTGGAGTCTGATGGGGAGTAGGGCGTACGTCAGATAGATGAAGAACATGGCGGCCCAGACGCCCGTGGAAGGGGTCCGCCGCTCGTTGGCCGACGTCAAGGTCATCTCGAGGGCGAGGAAAGTGGCCAGTACCACGTAAGACACCCCGAGTAGGTACAACTCGTTCAGGGCGGGCCGGGACAAGATGGCCATAAGACCTTGTAAGACATTTTATATGTTAGCTTCCGAGTGACAACCCCTATAGTCTAATTTTCACAAGAAGGGCCTTTTAGAAAATACAAACGTACTTTTTGTGGCAAACATTGGTATCCATTTACTATTGTATAGGTGTTATTTTATAGGTATTGATAATATCTATCAAACGTCACAGTTAGATAGCATGACCTGACGTATGATTATGTGAAAGTAGATAAATTATCCTTTCTATCTCTCTTACTATAAAAATTGAGGCGTAGTATACGATTTCAATAATTCAGGTCTAATGAGGGAATAGACAAAGTTCGAAGAATCTAGATTTTATATATATATATATAAGACATAGGTCTACCCCTTACCTAATGTAGTTTAACGAGGTTTCCTGACCCACCATATAACGCAACAATTCGAGAGAGGTTTCCAATCAAAGGTTTGGTACAGTAATGAACTATGACACCACAACTGTACCAGTTTTAATTCGTGTTAGTTGCGATCCTGTACTTCCTTAAATAGAGCTACAAACATGTTAATGTTGGTTTCTGGACGTTAAAAGTATATATCAAATTAGGACAAAAGAATTATTCAAGTCTATAAATTTTGGATTTTTTTAAAACCTTAAACAAAGATTCATTATTTTATAAATATTATTTTGTGACATAACATGTTATTGTTCCAAGTCCTTCACGCATATTTTAGTTTTTTTTATGTGAACCACGTACTACTACCTACCCGGGCTATCCGCATATTTATTTTGATGGGAAAGGGGAAGTTTGAATTTGAATCAACGCAACCGCTTTCGAGAAATAGTACAAAACCACTTAGGAAAAAGACCTCAGTATACCTATTCGGGATTCAAACCCTGACTTAATCATCATCAACCAGACAAGACGAAGTTTACGCCTTAGCCTGCCTGTACAATGGAGCGAATCCCAAAATCCTTATATCAATGATAGATATTCTATAAAATTAGCTATTGAACAGTTTTATATTTATAAATAAATAAATCAAGACAATCATACATTCTTTAAAAATAATTTAGTATGAACCAAAATTTTTAAAAATAAGTTAACACTTAACTACTACTTAGTAATGTTTACTAATCAAATAATCATGATTTTGATTAAAATACGAAACAAGCTTTGAATAAATATTTTAAGCCACATAGCGTATCCAGTTTTATTTAAATTGCAAATTTTCAAAAATTAATCATAAATAAAATACTTATGTTTTTAGAAATATATATATTTATTATTATTTATCATGTAAACCACTCCCAGGATATACATTTTTAACAAAAACTTTATGAAACTTTTTGAAAATTTTTTTAATTTACAAAAATTAGCTAAGAATAAATTTCTCTTAAATTAGTTTTTCCCTAAAAAAAATTCTACAGTGTTATTTATAATGTAAACCACTCTCTAGATACCCAGTTTTTAATAAGGGCTAGAGTCAAAATTTAAAAAAATATTCTTTGGTACGACGAACATATGGCATCTAAATTTCAAGTTTTAAAAGAAATTCAACAAACTGTATTGGCTCTAGCCTCGACAGATCTGGGACAATAAATAGTAGCACGATAAAATTCAAACTAAACTCAAGGTCGTGAAAATTTCACGGTTACAATACTTCCTTTATACAAGAAAAAAAATTTGAAAGTTACCTCCGTAGACTGTGATACAGCAGGTGAGTGTCATACCGATGGCGATAACTTCTGGAGGGATCGAAGGGTTGTCCTGCGAGTGGAGAAGTGTGTTGTCGTCCCTCGGATCTGAGACGAATATGGCGGCCATCTGTAGCAAACCCAGCACGAGACACAAGGCGAGCAGGAGACCGAGGAGGTGGGTCATGTTGCTCTGGTTCATCCGCAGGAAGTATCTCTGATACAACATCTCAACCTGGAGGAGGGGAATCACAAGTACACACGGCAATGTTAATATTATCAACCAGCGTGAAGACTGATGTTTACAAGAGCATAATTCCGGACTTATCGGGAAATATATGAAGTCGACACGTGACCCAATGTTTCAGGGAAGATGGGTGGAGGGAGATATGTGACATGTGTTTGAATCAGATAACTTACAAGTTCAGCTTTTCTTCTGTGCAAAGTTATTCTATTCAACGCTTGCAGTTAAGATGAAAGTATAATTTTCTTCAGTTGGTGATACCAACAATTGTTGAATATCTCTAAAGAATGTCCTGGAATTTAATTACAACTTTTTTATCTTCAGTTAAAAAGTTTCTCATCTAATGCTGCTATGTTCATGACATATATTCAACAACTGTTGAAGTCACTGTGTGAAGAAAATTAAACTGTATTATACTCTTGGTACTAAAACAAAATTTTTATCTATTTTGGTCAAAAATTGTTTTGTTATAAAAACTGCAAGAAACATTTTTGCCTTTACTCGCGTTACCTACATCCCCACCTTAATGTATCCAATATTTCAGTGCTTTTAAAATTATTTGTGAAATACCCCTTTTTCCACACAAACACACACACACACACAAATCATTAAGTTTTTCAGTTTTTCTAAATACCTATCAGCCATGGATTTTAAAACCTTATTTATGAAGTAAAGTGCAATGTTTTGGCTGTTCATTCAACCAGAGAACAAACTTAAATGCCTTTCTCAATCAAATCTCTTTTAATCGAGTTTCCCCGTGACCTATGTGACCGCTGCCTCTCACCTCGGATAATCGAGCTTACACTGTGTGTATATATATATACATACACACACACACATAAACACACGTATATTCAAACTCGTTAGTAGAGACTTTGAAATGAAACGCTCTATTTTTATGAAGTTAAATGAACAATTTCCTTCCAAATAATAAATAAATAAGTATATTTATATTTATGGTTTGTAATAATAAAAAAATATATATGTTTATGGTTAATGTGAAATTATTATCATACATTATTTATTAAAGGTGAAATATCATTTGACTTTTAAGGCATCTGGTTTTTGTGAAAAATGTATTTAATTCACTAGAATAACGATACTGCAGAATATATTATAGCTAGTTTATTAATTTACAATGGTTTCCATCCGATTTACCCAACTCTGTCCAATCCAGACCAACTGTCCGTCATCATCCTTGCAACCCCGACGTGACAAACGGTAAAGGCGATCAGAACGTAAGAAAAAAAGAGAGAGAGACAAACCTCGAGGTTTTTGAACCTGTGCGACCGGCAGAGACGATGTAGGAGCCTCCTGAGTTGCGACCAACTCGCCCCTGCGTTCGTGTTCGAGGTCATCAGGAGGATGGACTCGACGTCGCCTTGGATATCCCGGGGCGCTCTGCGATCTCCGTTCATCAGGTTACCAGCTTCGCAATCCGCCGCCTCCTCATCTTCCTCCTCCTCTTTGATGCTGGCTCCACGCGACATACCGACCTGATGAAACGATTTTACGGACCATTCAAATACGAATGCGCTGCATACATTTCTGCCATATCGTAGATCTTTTATTTTCCCTTTTACTCCCATAACTATCATGCGCGCGCGCGCACACACACAAGCCGGGAGCTGAGGTTGGACCTGCTATGATTAGTTATCTTAGTTACTATTATTAGCACCGTGTCTTACTACCCGTTCGGGTTATACGCACTTACGCTAATGTGTAATGGTAGGATGATTGTGAGATGAAATGGAGGACCTACAGTTTAACGTGGAATCCGAACCACGGTGGAGGCCTGGCGTTCCACACATTCACAAGTCTTGTCAGAGGTGAAGGAAGGGTTCGGCAATCAGATAAATCTGTGCCGGGACCGAGGTTTGAACCCCGGCCGACAGCACAGAAGACGTGGTGCTAGTAATAATAATAATAATAATAATAATAATAATAATAATAATATTAATAACGGTTGGTATCACCAGGTGAATAAAATTAAACTTTGTTTTTATACAAGAAATATTAATTTTGATTTATTTTCGTCAAAAAAAGTTCGCTATAAAAACTAAGGAAAAAACTACCGTTATCTCACGTACCCTACACTCCCATTTTAATATTTGAGTACCTCGTGCCTCCCCCCCTCCCCCTGCTGACACCCTAAGGACCTTACCGCGATGAGGCTGGAGGAGTGCGTGGGCCGGCCCCTGATTGAGGACGTGGATGAGGTGTTGAAGTGCTCGATGACCTCCCAGTTGGACTTGCGAGGGGGTGTAGGGGTCTCGGCCTCCGTCCCCCCCTTGGGGGAACTGTCGCCGAGCTGCATCTCGAGACTGGCCTGCCTCCTGCCAGGGTGCTGCTTCAAACTGGCGCTCCGCCACCCCATCTTCACCTTGGCGAGAGGGGAGCCGCTCGTCAGCTCCTGGAACAAACAAGAACACGGGAGCATTTTAGTGACAGCATCACCTACACTTCAAGCTTCGGAAGAAATTAATTTTAAGAAATATCATTTTTTTTAGGGAAAAAAAGACAACATTTTACTATATAATTAACCTGCGTCAGTGACCACATGGTCTAAGACGCCACTCGCGCAGTAGACTAGACTGCCGATAACGGGGAGATCTGAGTTAGAATTTTGGTTGTCTGTAATGAGGGTGGTTTTCCCTAAATAGTTTCCCACTCTCTCCATGCTCAAATTTGGGTACAGTTTCTCTAAATTTAACCTTTATCATCCCTAACACATTAGTATAATTAGTGCATACGCTTATAACCCGAACGAGTAGTAAAACGCGGAGATAGAAACATTATTTAAGTAAATATATCTCTAGCCCATATATTTAAAGTTTATATATTCAGCAGAACTCCGTCTATCTTTCCCTCACTGATCCGGACTTCAGGTTTATTGGACTGAAATTTCGCACAAATTTATTTATTTTTGTGATACTTTTTATGGATTTTTTTAATTTGGTGTATTACTACTATGAAAATAAATGGTGAGCTGTAATATTTATTATTTTAGTACATTTTTTCTATAATTTATGGATTATCCTGATTTCCGTTAATCTGGATGACAGCCGGTCTCAGTTAGGCCGGCTAAACGAGGTTCCACTGTATATAAAATCTGGCCTTCTCTTAAAATGCTGTAAAATTAAATGTTCCGCTTCACAAAGAAGTAAGCGTTGTGAGTATAACAAAGGGTTAGCACTAAGAGTAAGTAATCATGTGCCAATAAATGAGACTGTTATGAATAAAAATGATGAACCATTGCAACTAACATTACACTACCGCATAGGAAGACAAAAATGGGGGAGAAAGCAGTATTTTATTGGGTGAAGGATAGTGTTTGAGACGGTTAAACCTTCGCCTTAAGAAAATTGAAACCCTTACTCTGTTTCAACTTTTAATTAATTGATTTTTTGTTGTTGTTTTAATCTCACTACCCGTTCAGACTATCTTAACTAATTTTACCTACTTTTTTTTGTAACGCACATGTGAAAAATACAGTATCTAATTCTGTCGCCGGGTATGTAGACTTTTAGCCGCTCTGTGGGAACAAAACGTTGCCCAGGTTATCTATACTTTATACCCACATGGATATGAGGTTATGATAATGATTATAGAGGTGTGGAGCCAGTAATTATCTCAACCTTAACTAAATTCTAATTAACCAGACCATGGAGACCGTAGTAACGGTTCCGCTCTAAGGAAAAATACATATGGTACCACAGGGAATTGAACCAAAGACCTCTATATCAGTAACATGGTTTCTTACACTAGACCAGGGGTAGCCAATCTTTCTTACTGGCGTGCCACTATTTGCGCTAAGAATTCTTGGCGTGCCACTCCACCCCAAAATTTCAAACCTAACTTAACTTCCGTACCCACAACACCTTTAGAAAAATATAGCCAATAATAAATAAGGCCCATTTAAAAATTGATAATATAATACTTTAATATAACTTATATAATTATTTATTGCTAATTATATTAGGAGTTTGGTTTATAACTGTGTTTCTCAGATAAGACATCATAAAATACATTGGCAAAAAAAACCCATATAAAATATTTAACTTTTAATCAATATTGCATGTTTCAAGAATTTTCATTCCAAAAATAATTCACAGCTACTGTACACTGTTCACACGCTGTAATTCTGTGACTATGTTCTATTAATGATAGTGAATAAAAACAGCAAAAAGAAGACAACTGAATAGTAGAAATCACAACAATTTTTAATAATAAAAAATAAATATTTCAGCTTTCAGTGAGCTCATTAATATTTGGATTTGTTTTGGAAGAAGCAAGAAGGATCAGGTTTTTTAGATGCTTATCAGTGAGAACTGAACGGTACTTATTTTTGACCAAGTTCATAAGTGAAAATGTTTGCTCACAGATGTACGTAGAGCCAAACCTACAACAATATCTCAAGGCCAGGTCTCGTTAATTTAGGATACTAGCACGAGGGAAGGCATTTCCAGAATATGGAAAATTCTTGTCTGGATGGATTCCCAAGTACTTCCTTGTACTTGCTGTGAATTGCATTGTTGTTCTGAATATCAAGAATTTCAATTTTTACGTCAGAAGGGTAGAGAACCATTTCCTCCATAGAAATTGAAAAAGGATTGGTGAAAAGTTGAACATTTTTCTTTTCATCCTGGAAGTCTGAAAACCTAGTTTCAAAAGAGTTTTTCAAATCAGAAATAGCATGTTTGTATTTATTAAAGCTTGGAAGCCCACCACTACATTCAGTGTTGGAATGTGTTTTCATTCGAGGAAATTGGGAGAGCTCATTCGGAGGAATATTATGATCCAGAAGAGTGAGCTTTGCTTTAAAAGCCTGAATGTAACTGAATAGGGTCGGAAACATGTTATTTTTACCTTTCAAACGCTGATTCAAGTTGTTAAAGTGACCCAAAATGTCTGTCAGAAAAGCTAACTCCCATAGCCAGTCTTCATTCTTTAAAAGCGTACACTGATCAGGTAGTTCCCCATTTTATTCCAAAAACTTCAAAACATTACCCTTTAAATTCCAAAATCTCTTAAGTGCCTTTCCCTGTGACAACCAACGGACCCTACAATGAAGCAGAAGCTCACCACGGTGTTTGTCTTCCGATTCTGATTCAAGGAGTTCACGGAATTCCCTTCTGTTCAGCGCCCTAGCTCGGATCTTGTTGATACATCGCACCACTGGATCGAGCACGGACGAGAATTTCATGTCTTTGGCACAAAGGGCTTCTTGATGGATAATGCAGTGGTATTTAAAAACTTTACGGTTCAAATAACCTTCCAACAACACTAAAAAACCTTTTACTTTGCCAGTCATTGCCGGGGCCCCATCCGTACAAACACTGTCTAATTTATCCCAATCTAAACTGTTGTTTTCAATGACTAATTTTATTTATTTCAAAATATCTTCCCCTTTACATAAAACTAGCTGGCGCAAATCTAGAAGCTCTTCAGTGACATCAAATTGATCGTTGATACAACGCACATAAACACCAAGTTGAGCAGTGTCACTTATATCGCAGCTCTCATCCAAGGCGATGCAAAAGTATTTACAAGTATTGATACACGAAACTACTTGTTTGAAAACGTCACCAGACATCTCATCAATCTGCCGCATAACTGTATTTCTTGAAAGTGCAACGTCATCCACCATATGACATTAGGATCTTCAGTAGATTTTGCGAAGGCCATTAGACTTGGCTTTATTATCTCTTCTCCTTCGGGGTATGGCTTTTTTTTTCGAGCAATGATGAGGGCGATTTCACAAGAAACTTTGACCATTGTCATCAGCTGATCACTTTTTGTTTTAAAAAGCATTTGTTGCCCAGTAATTGAATGCTTCTTTTTATTTACAAATTATGTTCTTAATGATGAGCAAATTGGATATTTTATGTTAATATCGGGATGCATCTGTTTGAAGTGCCGATTTAGATTAAACTTTTTGGGAACTGCAACACTAGCCCCACAAATAAGACACACAGGCTTAGAAGAGTTTCCTTTTGTAAATAAAAACTGTTCTTCACTATTAAACTCCCGAAGAGCAATATCGTCCTCATACTTCCTTTTGGAAGTAGATGTCTTACTTAAGGCCATTACAAAACGATACTAACAGCAAGTGAATCACTATAGAAACAAATATTTTACAGCGGAGGATAACACAGTACGCACCAGTCAGTTCGGCACCAAACAACAAACTGAATAGAAAAATGTGATTTGTGCAGACTGAGGAATGTGTCCTTGACTGCTGGACTAGTCGTGGTAGCACGAAAGGGGAGAAAGGGTTGGGGTTGTAGTGGTAAGGGAAGAGAAAGCTTGAGTAGCGGGAAACAATACAATAGAGACGGCAAACTTAGTGGACCTAACATTTTTAGAAACTTATTTACCTGGCCCAATTAGGTGATTTATTTTTTCATCAAATTTGTTATTGTTATATTTGGTGAATTTAGGCGTGCCACTTAAAATGCTTCCGCGTGCCACAGGTGGCACGCGTGCCGCGGGTTGGCCACCCCTGCACTAGACCAAGAGGCCAGTCGGTCTACACTCATGGACTAGGATAATTGTGGCATAAGATTCAGAGGAAGTTACACCCGTTTATACGTAGAGAAAAAGTATGGAGGCCCATTTAGAATTAAATAAACAACAACTAGTGAGACACACTTCAATGGCAGCATGGTCAAAGACGTCTATAGACTGCCGATGATGGGGAGATCGGGGTTAAAATCCTGGTCGGGTGTACTGTGGGTGTCCTATTTAACAAAATGTTTTTCCACCATCCCTCCACGTAAGTTCGAGTACATTTACTTTTGATTCAACCTTTCTCATACCTAATACTATAGTGTAATTAGCGATTTTAAAAAACCTGTTGTACCCACGTTTGGGATTCAATCCCTGACCTTCCTATCAAATCAAAGGAGACTAACGCCCTTATCTGCAGCAGCTTAGTTTCAGGTCATATTTAACGATTTAAAAAAAATACATTTTACCTATTTGTAGTTTATTTATAAAAAAATTCATAATGTAATACAAATAATAACACCCATATCGTGGTCTATAATACTTTTGTAATCAAATTTTTCAAAACCCTATTATTAAATAAATTGCTTTTAAATGTATTATCCTTTTAGTTTTAGTTTGTTACCGATATTTACAATCTAATCAACGATTCCGTTTGAAATTACAAAAAGCGGTTAATGGATTTATCCGGATCATGATATTTACTATAGATATATAATTCATGACAGTCACAGTATAATTATAGCATGTTTAGTGAAATGTAATTGGTAAGCACGTAATTAAATGAATACATGCTAGAATTCTAATGATTAATTCCCAGTGATGAAATATCACCAACCTTAAAACCTTGAATAGAGTATAACCCGAACTAGCTGTAGGACTCGGTGCTAAAAAAAAAAAGTTTTGGCAGTGTTCAAACATGGAATTAGTCAATTATCCAACTGGAATGTGATCAGTAGCTGCGGGCAAGAAAAACTGGCAAAATATGCATGGAATTATGCACTTAAAACTGAATAAATATGCATAAACTAAAAGACAAGTATCAAAGTTAAAATAGTGTTATAAAATAAGTTATCATAACTTACTGATTGTGATTCTGATTACAATAAACAGCTGGATATTTCTCAAGAATAATGATAGATGAATCTAGAGGATTCAGCAAATTTAAAATATACAGGCCGGTGACCTGGTGGTCTAGGGGTAAGGTGTCAGACTTCTATGCTGGCGACCGGGGTTCAATCCTCGGTCCCGGCAAAGATTTATCTGATTACCAAACCCTTCCTTCACCTCTGACAAGACATCTTGTGAATGTGAGGAATGCTAGGTCTCCACCGTGGTTCGGATTCCACGTTAAACTGTAGGTCCATCATTTCATCTCACAATCACCCTACCATTACACATTAGCGTAAGTGCTTACAACCCGAATGGGTAGTAAGATGCGGTGCTTATAATAATAATAATAATAATAATAATAATATATACAGCCAACGAGTTAAAACCATTATTATTTTCCCTTTATTTCCTGACTCTAGTGCCGTTCTAAGATTCAATCGCCAATAATAATGGTAAAAGTAGGACAGCTCACGCCAACGAACATCGTTGGTATTTACGCTAGCTACTTGAATTACTCTACATCGTCAGTTGTAAATACTGTAGCCTACATAAATTGAGTAAGAACATCTACTAAGGGTTCTAAATTTTTCTCGACAATCTAAGAAATATTCTTTTAAATAGTTAAACTTGTGTATTTATGGTTTTTATATGCATAATCATGAAAATATTCATTTATATCTGAAATATGTATTAATATACACCATTAAAGTAAGTAAATGGTATTAAATTAATGTCTGTAAAGTTGGCATTTCGATATCATCAAAGGAAAAACATACATATATAGAAAAATCCGCAGTCTAATGATCAGATATCATTCTATCGCCTTCATTTTACTTCCTCATGCACACTAATTATATATTGAAATACCTGAAATATCAATAACAAAAAGTGTGATTCTTTGAGCGTAAAAAAAATTGGCGTGGAGAGGAAGAGTAAGTACAGTCCAATTTCCATAGATAGGATCTATTATAAAAATACTATTTGTGTGTGTGACCAGTTTGATAATATTTCTATATACTTTTAGTGTAATTTTATAGTTATTCTAACAATTTATTCTATTGATCAAGAGTAACAACCTGACGTATGAATACGTGAAAGTAGTTCTAGTAACAACATTTGCTGAGAAATAAGGTTATTATTTTGGAAATTATAGTGTATATATTGCGTTTAGTGATTCATCTAACCTCTTTTATAATCGTTAGTGGCTATGAAATGTATTTTTTAAATAAAAAAATAAAACGTGATAAAAACAAGTTTTATTTTATTGCATTTTACGAACCCACTGGGCAATTCTCACTTTTATACACCAAAAGGCTCAGGATGAGGAGGTAGGATTAAGAGTTAATTATACTGCATTTGCGTGCGAAGAAGGTGAGGGAAAGCAGGAAAAATGTTTTGACCTTAAGGTAGGGGTTTAGGGAACGCTAGTTAAGGGCAGTACTTTTGCAGTTTTTATATCAAAACATTCTATTGGTCAAAATAAATTAAAAAAATTCTCCAGTAGAAATATAAAGTATAATTTGTTCCATATGGTAATGTCAACAGTTGTTGAATATCTGTCAAAGGTGTCCTGGAATTTAATGACACTTTTTTTTCTCTTCATTTAAAAAGTTTCTCATTTAATTTCGCTATGCTTATGACAGATATTCAACAATTGTTGATATCACCATTTGAAGAAAACTAAACTCTACTTTTCTAGTGAAGAATATTTTATTTATTTTGGCACAAAAAAAAAAGTTTTCCTAAGGCACTCTGCAAAAACACTGCCCTTTACTCACGTAACCTACACTATCAACTTAATCAGCCCATATTCTATTTCGACCCCATGCTCCCCAAACCCAAACTAAACGAGACTGAAGCCTCCTTAGTCCGTGGCCCACTGATGTGGACAGATCTGTTCATTTACAATGTAATTTTCATATTTAAAAACGTTGGGCGGATTACTATAGCGTAGCCATTACAATGACCCGTTTATATTTGTAAAAAATTTAAATTTTTTAATTAGTGGCTGGCAAACTAAACGTCAAGGTCGCCTTTTTTTTCAGTGATAGATAGCGTGGAGGTCAGGCTCTGAATTCCAATCGGGTGTCGCAAGGTGGTTTTCTTAAGCCATTTCCCACTCTTTCTACATAAAAATGCGGATTTATTTCCTTTAAATTAAACCTTATCCATTCCTACCCAGTTGGTGAGATTAAATGTGGGTTTCCCGGAAAGGTAATAAGATACCGCGAGGGGGG
>CABEEJ010000266.1:179726-194688 GCA_901482245.1 Timema douglasi
TCGGGGACCCTCTCCATCGGCTGGCAACAGTCGTCTGTATGAGAGGACCAGGAAAAGACTGCAGCTTTGAGGAAGTGATTAGGATAAGTTAGGTTAAGCTTTTCTTTCTTTTTTTTTACTTTTGAATTAAATGTACTATTTTTATAGTAATTAGTATATAAGTTAGGTTTAGGTCCATGGTGCTGGCTTTGTGGGGAAGGTAGGCGGAGCGAGATCTTGATGGGGCACCTCCCCAGGTGGTGAATAAGGGGATGCCCAGCCCCGTTGGGGCTCTTGCTGACCCGGAACCACCGGATCCGGTAGCGGCGGGATATCCAGTGGGGTGGGGTGCCGGGGGCGTAATATACCCGGGGTGAACCAACTAAATGAACAACAAATGGTAGGCGGTAATGTATGGACATTAGGTTTAGGTGCTAAACTAGTTGTAGTTAATAAATAAAAAGGAATTGTGAAATAGGAGAATAGAGTTAAGAAGGGTAGCACGCCCCAGTTTTTTAAATAGGTACTGGGGTTAGGTCTAGGAAATGTTCAGGTTGTCTATTTCACTTAGTTGAATATACTATTTTTGTTAAGGTTATTATTCTAAGAACTGTTTTGTTGTTTATCTAAATTGTATTGACTGATTGTAGTACTAATGTAATGTTTTATTGTAACTATGTCTAAATAAACTAAACTAACTAAGTCTAGTCCAACAAGAGAGTAGCACGCTAGAACACGCGGCCACCGGGGTGGGTTTATCTCCCTAACTTGGGTAAGTAACACAGTTAGAAACAAACTTCGCATTGTGGTGCGGTAACCTGTATCTTCAATAGTCGCGGCCACGATGTAATGGTCCGTTTACCTGGCTACTAGCCTAGGGGTCCCGGGTTAGATTCCCGGCTCTTGCCGAAGGGAGAGTTACCTGAACCTTCATCAGGGTTTGGTTAGTTAGGCTTAAGTTAGATTTAAGTGTTTCCACTGGTTTCACACCCTCAAACTCACTATCTAGCTCACCATCATATCATCTCATCGCGACATGGAAAGTGCCTCCACAAAAATAATGTAAATTTCTATTATAACATTTGGGCGGCCCATGAGCAACGATACATTAGTACAGGCTAATCTTTTCACTACTGGACTACGATTCATGTAGCCCGACGAATAATATTATCATTAGAAAACTGTATAATTGAGAACAGTGAAACCATTTTACAATGTTAAAAAAACCACGCCAATATTGATAAATATAATTATATTAAAATTAAAATTAAAATTAAACCTATTTACTAACCCCAACTTCACTTTTGTCAAGTGTAGAATGCAGAAAACCGTTATTCGATATGATATATGGCTTTTGGGTTACCTTGTATATAATATCTCGGTTAATCAGCCGTGAGACGCTCTCATGACGCTTCTCAAATCCTCCGCCAGAGCAACCAACTTCATACCAAAATCCCCCCGCCCCAAATTAACAAGCTGTAGCCACAAATCCCATTGGGATACAGCTTCACTTAAACTCAGGAGGTTAAAAGCGGCGAAGAGGGGGTGGGGTTGGAGGTTGTAAAATGCAGGGCAGGTCACCGTCATGGAAAGATTAGTGTAGCTATATATGTCCTTCCGCCGGCCTGGGAATCCTACTCTGCGACAGCGCAGTCTGCCGGCTTTGCCCGTAAACATGGGACATAGGGGTTCGAAAAATTGATCGTCTGCTATAAATTCATTCTCACTAAGCCGATTAGTATAGCTACCGTGACAGTTCGATTTGCTCTAGTTTGATGGTTATAGTACGCATTCAAACTTGTTGAGTCATATTTGAAAGTGATACATTTGATAAAATTAATGTGACCAGACAGTGACCCAAACTTTGGCCATTTGGACGTTATGTCAAAGTCCAAGGAATTTTCTTTTTACTACTCTACCAATACTCCAGAATAATGAGTACAAACCACGGTTATTCTAGAAGGAACTGATTAGGGCCAATAGTGACTTTTGCAATTGAATTATTCTCAGAACAATCCACAATTTGGGCAACTATACAACCAGTACACACGGGTGATGTTTCAAAACTGAATTCAGTAAAGTGTGGTTTTTGAAAGAAAAGAAAGGTTCACTGATGCTGTATACATATTCTAGAATCTTAAAAACATCTACCGACTGACAGTTCCAGACAATCAACACAAAAACCTGAACCCTTCATAAAATTTATCTGCTCATATAAAAATATTTTACTGTGATACATCGTGTATTAAAACATGATTAAATTAACACTTTCTTAAAAACTTATTTTTTTAAAGATATGAAAATATTACTACTGAGTTTCAATTATATTTTAAATACTAAATAATGTTTTAAATAATGTATAAAACCTTATTTCTAGCTTAAAAAAAGGCGTATCCTTTCAGTGGCAGGCCGAGCTCATTGATGAGATCAGAATGACATTGCTGTAATTATAACAATAAATCAAGTGGACGCATGTGATGAAGAAATACTTAATCAGATTGAAGAGCGAATTCTTTGTCTTTTAAATGAAAGAGAAATGAAATATCTTTGTGGTAACCCTCAAAGAAAAGCGCTAGAACATTTAATGTGGTAGCTTAGACTCCTCATTAAAAGATAATGGAATGTAAGTGAGTGTAATAATGTAATCATATTTTATTGCTAATACAAACCATTTTAACTCATCTCACTTTCCTTGTTGTCAATTAATATAACAGAACGATCACATTTCAGTGCATTTTCTAGTTCGAGTATTTAATTTCACAATACTAGTAAGACTGTGGTATCGATAAGAACATGGAGGGAGCGAGGTCTACTGTTCACAGAACTACTGGTAAGACTGTAGTAACGATAATAACATGGAGGGAGCGAGGTCTACTGTTCATAGAACTACTAGTAAGACTGTAGTAACGATAATAACATGGAGGGAGCGAGGTCTACTGTTCACAGAACTACTAGTAAGACTGTAGTAACGATAAGAACATGGAGGAAGCGAGGTCTACTGTTCACAGAACTACTAGTAAGACTCTAGTAACGATAAGAACATGGAGGGAGCGAGGTCTACTGTTCACAGAACTACTAGTAAAACTGTAGTAACGATAAGAACATGGAGGAAGGGGGTCTACTGTTCACGGAGCTACTAGTAGTATTAATTTGATAATGATACGGGGGCACTGCGACTCGTTTGGTGACGGAAATTCCCCCATCTTCACCCTTACCCTTTCGGACCCGTATTTGAATGAAAGTGTCATGTTCGCACCCCATTATTCTCATTACGTTTTCAGCAAGTCCATGCATGCATATTCATAAGCTTGCGTGACATCGCCCGCCCAGTATCACGGCTAATCAATCTAATAAAGCACTGCAGTATTACGCGTGTTAAGGGTAAGTTATACAATTTTAATCACAATATTCATGACGAGGCTTGGCCGAACTCTGCAGGGACAACGTTTAACTCCTTTGGAGGCCTCCCCAGTGCTCACATGAGCAAAGGCGTCAGTTTCATTTAGCCTGGTTTGTCACTACAGGGTAGGTCGGGACCAAAATCACGTTGGTGTGTATTTAGGTTGGGTTTTTTAAATAATAATTTTCTATTCTACTTTCTTAAAGGAATGCACGTACATTTCCTCTAAAGTTTTGTCTTCCTTGTCACTACACCCATTAGTGAAAATTATTTAACTAGTCTGGACGGATAGAAGACGCGGATCACGAAAACCGAATGGAAAATAAAAAACTAGGTTCAAATTAATATTTGTAATTTTATTAGAAAAAAAGGTCAGCGTTTTTAATTTCATTTATTTCTTTAAAAAAAATTCTGTAACTTCTACGAACGATTATGCGGTGGGAATTTTATACTTATGGTTTCATGACTCTCTTTATTAAATACTAGTTGTAAATAAATGTTTAAATGTATACAATTGGGGATTTTTTTTACTTTTCGCGTTGTTTGAGGTTCAAGATTCAAGCAGGTCCATACTTAGGGGGCCGTGGGGTGTATGTTTCGTATATAGTGTATTAACCATAACTTGTGAATGTGTGGAATGCCAGGCCTCCACCGTGGTTCGGATCCCACGTTAAACTGTAGGTCCTCCATTTCATCTCACATTCAACCCTACCATTACACATTAGCGTAAGTGCGTATAACCCAAACAGGTAGTAAGACGTGGTACTACTACTACTACTAATTATATATGTATATAGCACAACACCTTACTACCTGTACAGGTTATACGCATAGGTACCAGTTAGGCTAATGTGCTAGAGACGATGCAGTTTGCATTTACCTGGGGAAATTTGGGAAACTATACAGGATGTTCGTAAACTCAACGTCCAAACTGCACATATAATTTGTTTGAACCAAATTCTAATATCAAATCCCTGTACACTTACATTCAGCAAACTATGCTAATACAATTAAACTGTGTTAACAATTTCGCCGTAGAGCGCCGGGAGAGCAAAGCTGTGCAAGTATGCGTGTACAACAAGTTGCATAGGAACTAAGCAGGCAGCACTGCACAAGTAACAATGGCAAGCACTTTCTGTGATGTAAGACCGTTAATGATGACCCTCAGAACGTATTCCCATTTATAGATTGACCGGTGTTTTGTTTACTTATTAATCGTGGTATGTTCTGCTCGCGTGCTTCAAGATGTCGAGGTATGCAATACCAAGAGCCTAAATCCTATACAACCTGTTGTACAAGCAAGCATGCTTGCACATTTTGGTTCCAACAAATTATGTGTGCAGTTTGGGCTTTGAGTTTCCGAACATTCTGTATATTACAAAACTACCCTCAATACACATGAACGGGACTCGAACCCTGATCTAACCGTCACCGACACTCCCGTCTATTGCAAGACCATTCGACCGCCAAAGCGGGTCTTTAAGTAAAAGTTAATTGTTTGTGAAGAGTGCCCTTTAGTACCACCCACCCAATAAACCACAAGAGCGTGTCTATTATCACCCGTCAAAGTTGAATTAGGAAGTTTTAGATAAACTTATCGTTCATCGGGGCGGGGGCGGAAGGGGTTGAAAGTGTAAAGGTGGGGGAGAAAAGAAGAGCAAAGTAAAGTGAAATCAAACTTTTTCCCTAGCCTGGAGGGGATGAGGAAAGCCTTAAAAGAGGAAGCTCATCTCATGAACTGAAATGATAATTGGACGAGGCGTAATGAGGATTTCCGATAAAGAGCGGCCGGAGGTGAGACCCAGCCCCCAACCTCACCCCTTTCCCTTTACCACCCCCACGCGCCCGGAAAACCTACAACCGAACGAACAGAAAATGAAATGTCACCTCATTTTCACAAGAGACTTGACTCATTCAACGGGTGACTATATATTTATATGAGAACAAAATATAATGGAAATAAGATCTTTCTCCTTATATCTTTCACAAGTTTCTAAGAGCGCCTTCAATAATAATAATAATAATAATAATAATAATAATAATAATAATAATAATAATAATAATAATAATAATAATAATAATATAGGTCACGGTTGTCTGTTGAGCGTAAGTTAGCCATTTACTCATCACAAACTATCTCAAGAATTACACCAACGTATCGGAGAATTTATTAATTTTCTGTGACCTGGTGGTCTAGGGGTAAGGTGTCAGACTTCTGTGCTGGGTGTGAGGGGTTTAATCCTCGGTCCCGGTACAGATTTATCTGATTGCCAAACCCTTCCTCCACCTCTGACAAGACGTGTATTAATCACAACTTGTGAATGTGGGGAATACCAGGACTCCACCATGGTTCGGATCCCACGTTAAACTGTAAGTCCTCCATTTCATCTCACAAACACCTTACCATTACACATTAGCGTAAGTGCGTATAACCCGAACGGTTAGTAAGACGTGGTGCTAATAATAATAATAATAATAATAATAATAATAATAATAATAATAATTTTCATATTTTCATAGACAATATCACTTAGTCACTTCGGTGATCAAATGAAAGGTGTTACTCTCACAATAGACTGTATTGATGATGACGGGAGAAATACGGGCTATGATTATTATTATTATTATTTAGCACAGCGTCTTAATAACCTTTTGAGTTATACACTTAAGTGATAATTACGCTAATGGGCTAGGAATCGGGAAGGTTTAATTTAGATTAAATGAACCCTTATTTGCGTGGAGGGAGAGCGGAAAGCCATTTATAAAAAAAACCCACCCCCAGTTCACCCGACTGAGATTCGAACCTCGATCTCCCCGTACTCGGCAGTATAGCTCAACACGAAACTAGCGCGTTAGTTAACTACGCCACCTAGGCGGGAAAGGGTTAAAACCCCGGTTGGGTATATTAGAGGGTCCCCTAAATAAATGTACACCCTTCTTCCAAGCAAATGCGGGCACAATTCCTTTAAATTAAACCTTCCTTGTACCCAACACATTAGCATAATTATTAAAACTTATAAACTTATAAACTGGACAGGTCGTAAAACGCGTTGGAATATATATATATATATATATATATATATATATAGAGAGAGAGAGAGAGAGAGAGAGAGAGAGTTAGTAAACTCCTAAGTGATAATATTGTTGAATGGTCTAGCAGTTTGATGGCTGTGTTTTGTGCTCGTCTTTGTACAGTACATAAACTTCTAAAGAGAAGCTCTGGGGAAGTAATCTTGTAAATAGCACCTGTTCCCTCCCTTACTTCATTAATAAACATATACTGGTAGACGCAGGAAGAGAGAATCTCAATAGTGCCACCTTACCCTGCTGAAACTTACCTTTGGACTTAAACGGTTTATAAACGTGCCAAGATTGTAAGATGTTCATGGAGGGGACGGCATTAAAATCGGAATAAAAAGGACCTTATAACCCTTTCCAGCCCAAATTAGCTAAGGTATATCCTAAGACTTATTTTTTTTAGAAATTCATTTAAAGATCTATATATCCCCCTAGAGCTTGCAAAAAAGAATCTCTGTTAAAATAATTTTTTTTTTAAATGTGTAGTCATATGGATGGCTTCATTGGGCATTGGTATTTTTAAAAATAAAAATAATATAAAAAACCAAACGTGAAAAAAAAATTTTTTCTGTTAAAATTGATAACATATTACTATTGTCATAGGTATCGATTATTAAAAGTGACCTCTGCAGATCATATGACTTGACGTATCAATATATAAAATTAATTTCGGTATCTGTCCCATTGTCAAGAGATCTTAGCTCTGTTGGTAGTGTGCCTGTCTAATGAGCTAAATATCTCGGGTTCGATTACTGGGATGGCCAAAAAAATGTGACATTAGTGAAATTAACGGCCGGGGGCTGGATATTGTGCTCCGTTATAAATTTAAGTTAGTTTTTAAATCATGTGCCAATATAGCAGGTTAAGAAAGTGCATATTAAATACCTCAAATAAATGAAAATGTAATGAATACAGTGGTTTCACACTGTTCTTCATAACATATTTTTTTATTAATATTTGGAGAAGTATCTTTAATTTGGACCTCAATATATGATCATAATTACAACATATCGAGTTTGAATGAAAGCCAACACACTTCAACTGCAGTGCGAAGGAGAGAACAGATACATTCTACTGCCAGCTAAGTTGCGTCCGATGGAGGGAACCGATACATTCCACTGCCAGCTAAGTTGCGTCCGATGGAGGGAACAGATACATTCCACTGCAAGCTAAGTTGTATCCGATGGAGGGAACAGATACATTCCACTGCCAGCTAAGTTGTATCCGATGGAGGGAACAGATACATTATACTGCCAGATAAGTTGTATCCGATGGAGGGAACAGATACATTCCACTGCCAGCTAAGTTGTATCCAATGGAGGGAACAGATACATTCCACTGCAAGCTAAGTTACGTCCGATGGAGGGAACCGATACATTCCACTGCCAGCTAAGTTGCGTCCGATGGAGGGAACAGATACATTCCACTGGAAGCTAAGTTGCGTCCGATGGAGGGAACAGATACATTCCACTGCCAGCTAAGTTGCGTCCGATGGAGGGAACAGATACAATTCCACTGCCAGCTAAGTTGTATCCGATGGAGGGAACAGATACATTCCACTGCCAGCTAAGTTGCATCCGATGGAGGGAACAGATACATTCTACTGCCAGCTAAGTCGCATCCGATGGAGGGAACAAATACATTCTACTGCCAGCTAAGTTGCGTCCGATGGAGGGAACAGATACATTCTACTGACTGCTAAGTCGCATCCGATGGAGGGAACAGATACATTACACTGCTCAATGAAAATTGTATTGTATAGTAATTTGAGGGTGGCCTAACTACGTGACAACTGCCTATCGAGAGCAACTTTCTCTCAAGAGTGAGAGACATTTGTTCACCCGTGTAACAGGGTGTCCAGCCAAACTATATTTTTAAATTCCCTGAATTTTTTTAATTTTCCAAATCCAATTTACTTTTTTCCACACCTCTCTTTATCACTATTAAGTATACTACGAGAATAATTTTTTAAGATCACATATTAATATAGTGGTTTTTTTCTTCTAGATACATACACATTCGGAAATTGTGTCACTCAATAAAGGGATTACATGATTTCCTCCTCTGGGTAAATGGACTATTTTAATTTAAAAATAGATTTCAATAAAATTGTATTAAGCCATTAAAAGATTGCCTCAAGCAAGAACTATTTAAAATAGTAGTGAGTTAGAGTTATTCTTAGTTCCTTCTACTTAAAATGTAGGCCTAATCAAATTTTTGAACATGTGAATAATCATGACTCAACTTTGGCTAAAGACACGTGGCAGAAGAGTGGAAAGACACAAAACTCACTTGTTGGCCTTGAGAAGTGATATTAGTCTGCTCAGCCTGGACAATGGTGGGAAAGTGATCCCAGGTTGGGATTAACTGGAAGAAAAGTGTTATTTTGACAATTTAAAATAAAAATATGAGGCTGTTCCCTGTCCAAGCAAATTCCCTGACAATTCCCTGTTTTCCAGGTTTTCCAGGTCGCTGGACATCCTGTATAAATAAGGACAAGTAGGGGCGTTTTTATCTCGGTGACCAGGTCGGAAGTAAGTTTATGGTCGTCGCCTGCGGTCTAATACTTGAAATTTCTTGATTGACTATTTATGTTTATGTAAAAATAATCAAAATAAATTACTACTCACTAAACATGGATAAAATGACTAGGCACTTTCTATAAAATACAAACTAAACGCTTCATTTTAAATAAAATAGAGACGATAGACTTTTTTTTAAAGAAATTACTTGGTCTCTGAAAAACATTATTTCTAAGTTTGGGATTATATATCCATGTGTAATTTTAAAAATTATAATATTTCATAACTGCTTTGGTGGCCGCATGATCTAAGGCGCTTCTCTCGCTGTAGACTAAGCTGCCGATGATTCGAATCCAAGTCGAGTGTATTGAGGATGCGTTTTCCTAAATAATTTTCTACTTTCCTTCCACACAAATTCGCGTACACTTTATCTAAACTCAACCTTCCTGATTCTTAGCTCACTATTTTAATTAGTACATATGCGTCCAAACCTGAAATTTAGTAAGACGTGGTGCTAGAAAAAAATATTATGTAATTATAATAATGTGTGGTTCATTTTTTAACGGATTTCAACCTATTTTAAAATAAAATTTAATGTAAAAATGAAAGTATTATGTTAAGCTCTGATGAAAGTCTTTTCGAAACTTCACGTGATTTAATAATTTTTTTAATGTCACAGTTATTTAAATGATATGGACATCCTTTTAAATGCTTACGTTCATTATATCAATGTCCTTGTATGCATATTTATTGATTCCCCTTCGTAAACCCCTTCATTACCTTTGCAACAGAACTGTATTACGTGGCTGTCGAGCTTTCAGGGGCTCCACAATTTGAGAAGTTAAATATATTCGTTGATAAAATCATTATAGTATGTACGCTTTGATAACATCCCTTATAGTGTGAACGTTTTGATAAAATTATCATAGGGTGTACATTTTGATTTAATTTTAGGATGTACGTTTTGATAACACCAATATAGGGGATTACTGGGGGGTTACCGCTATAGACAGATTGTCATAGGAATAATATTATCTTGCAATTTAAAATTGAACTAGGCCTTCTCTACCGTGTCTAAACGCTAATAAAAGCGTTCACCAAATGTTTTTCCTGGCAGACTGTATTAGTTTTAACACGCGTTAGATATATCGTTAACCTTAATTTGTCATTGTTGGCTTCTTGACATCTATTTTTATATGTTCTAAATGGTTCTTCTTATAGTGATATGACTATATAGCCTACGTCACATTAGTTTTATATAAATTAATTAATTAAATACGTAAATCTAACGCAATGTTGAGAATTATTTATTTATTTGAAATATTTAACGCGCACTTTCTGAACTGACTGAATATATCAGCTCACGAGAATTTCTATGAGCGAGATTGAAAGGGCCTACCAATTTTACAGGGAAGGGTATTTCCACATACCTTAAACAGTTCTTTAACATGCCACAATCGACCTGGCGCAGACGACTTTACTTCCCCTTCAAAGGAAGTTGTGCAAAGGATTTTTATTGCTCAAGAGAAATCCTTCGACTCCGGTTGGGTTTGAACCCACGAGCAACGGGTTTTGAAAATTATTTCAGGATAATATTTCTGAGGAAATTTTGAAAATATGAACTTATGACCATTATTAGGCTGTTT
Source organism: Timema douglasi (assembly GCA_901482245.1). Classification (NCBI taxonomy): domain Eukaryota; kingdom Metazoa; phylum Arthropoda; class Insecta; order Phasmatodea; family Timematidae; genus Timema; species Timema douglasi. The sequence goes on from CABEEJ010000266.1 coordinate 190,352, forward strand.
AATAGTATTAATTAAAATCCAGCACAAAAAAATATAATCGTCTACTTAAAATAGATTATAACGAAACAAGATCAGGAGGTAAATCTTAAAAAGGATTATTTATATTAACAATCATGCGGAGAAAGTAGTTAAGACTACAACGTATAAGAAAAAAATTCTCATTATACCAGGTTGGAAATGAACACCAGTCTCACAGCTTAGACTCCAATATATTGCCCATGATGACAGTTTTGTAAGCTATTAGTTATTACGGATTATATTTAATGTTTGAAAACGACAAATTTACTATCCATGGAGCTCAAAACATATTTCTTAAATAGTCCTTCAAGTGGGATTTTGGGGAATGCGGAAAAACGTCAGTGTTTTTGCAGTTTTAATAGGAAACAGATTTTAGCTATAATTTTTTTTTCTAGTAAAAACAGAGTATATTTTTCTTCCCATGGTGATATCAACAATTCTAGAATATATATCATGAGCATAGCGGTAATAGATGACAAACATTTTTAAATGAAAAGAAAATGTCATTAAATTCTAGAGCACCCTTGACCGATATTCAAGAGCTGTTGATATAACCATGTGAAGAAAATAAAATCTATATTTATACCGGAGAAATATTTGATTTCTTTAAACAAAAGAAAGTTTTGCTATTAAAAACTACAAAATCACTTACCCTTTCTCACGTCCCCTACACTACCAACTTAATGGTACGCAATTATTCTTATACTTGAAATGTTCGAACTTCACTTGCTTTCAAACTACGCCAGTACAAAGGAACTTTGACTTTGTAGACACCCTTTAAAAATGATCGCACCCATACCGGTGGGCACGTGGTATGAATGTAAAGCGTGACAGGAAGTTAAGAGGCTAAAATCCCGGTCGGATGTACGATGGGTAGTTTTTCCTAAATGGCTTCCCGCTACCTTTTCACGAAAATTTGTTTACATTTACTCTCAAATTGTTCCTTTCTTCTCTATACTTTATTGACGTAGTTAAGTTATAAGTGTATAACACAAACGGGTAGTCAAACGCGTCTGGGGAAAAAAAGTTCCCGCTTTAACACCTACATGTGATGTTGAATACTTTACTCTTGTCTAGTAAGTTTAAGTAGTCCTGTATTATCATAAACTAGTAAAGAAGTAGTGAGTAATGCTACCTCCTCCAGTATTATTATCCTGTTATTTCGTAGACTGAGGCAGGGTTTCATGTAGAAATATTGATTGGTATTACCCCCACCAGTACTGTTTTCCTGGTACCCCGGGGGAATGAGGCGAGGTTCCATATAAAAGTATGTAATAGTTGCCTCCTCCAATACTGTTCTCCTGCTACACCGGATATTGAGGTAATATTTTATATGGAAGTATCGAGTGGTGAGTGTTACCTCCTACAGTTGAACTTTTACCCAGAATACTAAGGCGAGGTTTCGTTTAGAAATATCGTCAAGTATTACCTCCTCCAGTACTGTTCTCCTGCTAAACCAGATACTGAGACAATGTATCGTTTAGATGTATTAACAAGTAATACCTCATCCAGTACTGTTCTCCTACTAAACCAGCTACTGAGGTGACGTATAGTTTAGATGTATTAACAAGTAATACCTCCTCCAGTACTGTTCTCCTGCTAAACCAGATATTGAGGCGATTTATTGTTTAGATGTATTAACAAGTATTACCTTTTCAAGTACTGTTCTCCTACTAAACCAGATACTGAGGCGACGTATCGTTTAGTAGTATTAACAAGTATTGCCTCCTCCAGTACTGTTATGCTAATCCAGATATTGAGGTGACGTATCGTTTAGATGCATTAACAAGTAATACCTCCTCCAGTACTGTTCTCCTGCTAAACCAGATATTGAGGCCATTTATCATTTAGATGTATTAACAAGTATTACCTCCTCCAGTACTGTTCTGCTAATCCAGATACTGAGGCGATGTATCGTTTAGTAGTAAAAACTAGTATTACCTCCTCTAGTACTGTTCTCCTACTAAACCAGATACTGAGGCGACGTATCGTTTAGATGTATTAACAAGTATTACCTTCTCAAGTACTGTTCTCCTACTAAACCAGATACTGAGGCGACGTATCGTTTAGATGTATTAACAAGTATTACCTCCTCCAGTACTGTTCTGCTAATCCAGATACTGAGGCGATGTATCGTTTAGTAGTAAAAACATAGTATTACCTCCTCTAGTACTGTTCTCCTGCTACCTCGGAGACTCAGGCGAGGTTTCCACTCCCTCCTGTGTTCGCTGTTGCTGCGGTACATCGTGGATGGCTGTTTCTTCTGTCTCGAGGTGGATCAGTAGTGCCACGTACCACCCAAATTTCGATGGTTCATTGCGCCACTAGATGCGAGGACGACGACTGTCTTGTCTCGTGTGTTGTCCTCCATAGTGAGACGGATACAAGCCTGTAAAAATACCAAAATAAAACAGTTATTTGTTAATATTTAAATTGTTATGTATATATTTAAATGCAAGAGAATATAAGCGCACGACTTAGATACTAATAATTATTACATTCAAGCATATTTTTTTTATCTTTAGGAATATTGTGGTTTTATTGACATATTTACCCCTTAAATAGAAATAAAAACTTTTATTTCAATTAATTTACGGATTTAACCTTAGTACATTATTTAATTTGACCTACTTGTTTAAGGCTAGACCAAACACGAAGTTTGAATATTTATTAGCTTTTTATTTGTTTTTCGAGTTACATCTATATTCATTTGAACGTTACTAGTCTGCAAATTCACTTCGGTGGTCAAATGGTCTAGGGCGACATACTCGAAATGGAATAGACAAACAATGATAGATAAATCGTAGTTCGAATCCCGGTCGGGTGTACTGTAGCAAGTATATCATCAATTTTTTCCAGCCAGTTGCTGGGTCAGTTTAGTAAAATGCCTCCATCTTCCTATATTCTTCCCCTCTCACTTGCACGCTTTCTGTTATCTGTTCCTCTCGTCTCTTTCTTGGCCTCCTTACGGTATTTTTCTTACATTCTTTATTTCCGTTAGTTTCTTTGGCCTCCTCTCTTTTCCATCCTACCCGCCTCGGTGGCGTAGTTGGCTAACGCGCTAGTCTTGTTTAGCTCGACTGCTGAGGACGGGGAAATCGAGGTTCGAATCTCAGTCGGGTGAACTGGGGGTGGCTTTCCACTCGCTCTCCACGCAAATGCGGGTTCATTTCCTCTAATTCAACCTTCCAAATTCCTAATCCATTAGCGTAATTAGTACTTAAAGCGTATAACCCGAATGGGTAGTAAGACGCGGTGCTAAATTAAAAAAAATTAAAAAAAATCCATCCTCATTACATAATCATACCATCTCAGTCTTGCTCCTTCTAGTATCTTATGTACTCCCTGTATCCCCCACTCTTTCCCGAATATATATATCCCAAACAATTTTCCACTTTTCCTTAACGCAAATATGGGCACATATCCTCTGAATTAATTCTTTCTCACCCCTGACACAATAGATTAATTATCTCATATGCGTACAATCCAAACTTGTAGTAAGACGCTGTTTGTCATATAACTACTATGGAGATGATCCACCAATGAACAGTTGTAGAGCTCTAAAACAAATTCCAATTCAAAGTAATTAAAAAAATCTTGTTTCAGATATGTTCTCGAATCCTCTAATATCCTTGAGGATTCAAGTTGTTCGAGGTTTTAGTCTCTCTCGAAAATCCAATATTTAATTCAGTGTGATTCTTATACATTAAATGGTAAATAACATTTCTGGGGATTGGCGGTTGTATTTTTCCTAAAATAAATTAAAATAAGGTTGAACAGCTTAGTTCAGTCGATAGCGTGGTTTCCCTACTGAGCTAAGAGTCTTGGGTTTGATTCCAGTCATGACCTAGAAATTTATAATTAATGAAACGGGGGATTCGACTTTCACAGTGAATAATTAACGGTTGTGGGCTGTATATTGTTTCTTTTCTAGATTTAAGTTAGTCTATAAGTCGTGTGCTGAAATCAGTCGGTTCAGAGAGATCACGTTAAATAACGCAAGAATAAGTAAATATAACAAGACGCTGATAGGCCACCCGTCGTAGTGTTCAAACTGAAAGTTAATTACAGTCGTCCAATCGTAATCTGAGTCTCTCTTAACATCCTTTGGTTTGGGTACGTCCAAACCCACAACCGGGTTGTAAAGAGGAATCCACGCTAGTTAACGAGCTCGCAATGATTTAACTCGTCTCTTAGTTTAATTAGCGATAGCTGGACGGTTCCCCGCTGTCTTTGACAAAAGGTCCAAAGGGGGATGGTACTTCAGGTTTAAGTACCTCGAGTAGTAAAACCGACTGGAGAACGTAAAGTGGGGGGGG
>CABEEJ010000266.1:198977-215542 GCA_901482245.1 Timema douglasi
ATACTGATCATATCAGCACACAACTTATATTATTATTATTATTATTAGCACAGCGTCTTACTACCCGTTCGGGTTGTACGCACTTACGCTAATGTGTAATGGTAGGGTGATCGTGAGATGAAATGGAGGACCTACAGTTTAACGTGGGATCCGAACCACGGTGGAGGCCTGGCATTCCCCACATTCACAAGATGTCTTGTCAGAGGTGAAGGAAAGGTTTGGTAATCAGATAAATCTGTGCCGGGACCGAGGATTGAACCCCGGACCCCACAACTCATAAGTTAACTTAAATCTGGAACAGACACAAAACACATTCCTCCAATCGAACCCGGGACTTTTAACTAACTATGCAGACATACCACCGACTGAACTAAGGTGTTGGAAAGGGTGGTAATTGTTAGGGGAGATGTACACGTATTTGCATAAAACTATTTTAAAAAAACAACAGTTTATAAATGTCAACCACAACACATTAAAAAAAAATACTACGCTTAGAACAGAATTTGCATGTGCATGGGATCGCATACCTTACGTGACACATTTGTAATCATGAACCGGTTATTAACCATAAAAAAATAATTCAATCAATCGTGGAAGAATGTCATGCAAAGTCACACCGTTGTTCTGCGGTGAGGTTATTCGCGTCCACAGTCCACAATAGCTTGCGTACCACCACATAGCGCATACACACTGCTCAATATTGTGTGACTTGGCATCGTGTTTTGGAATTATACCAAAATGCCATAGAACTCCGCAAAATGGCGGTAAACCCCCGCATTGCGCTGTTAAAACAAGTAATAAAACGCTTGTGGTATATTATGAAACATTTACCATATTTGTTTGAGTAGTATTTTTTTAGTTTACCATGTATTTTTTAATTTCATTAAATTATTTTTGCTCGGAATAACATATTTATACTATTATATTAATAAAACGACGGCTTCGGTGGTTGAATGATCCAAGGAGTCACCCTCGCAATAGACTAGTCTGTCAATGATGGGAATATCAAGGTTTTATTCCCGGTCGGAGATACCAAGGTCCTAAATGATTTTCCATGATTACTCAACTTGACCAATGAAATTCCCAACTTTTTTTTCCTGATTTCTCCTTATCATTTCTTAAATTCCCGACTCAACAGTATGTCACAATCTTTTACCCACCCTCCACTTTTTTCATTAATCTATTAATAATAAGTTTTAATATTTAAATAAACATGTTTTTTATTTGTATTAACATAGTCTACTAAGAATTAAAAAATTATAAAATATATTACACAGCTATAAAAAAATAGACAGTTTGAATCATTTTGTAATTTACTGATTTAATTATTATTAAATCTCATATTATGATTAAAGCAACATTTTCCCGGAATTTTTGTTGTAAATTACCAAATTCCCGACTTATTTCCTTTTTTTCCCGACCACTTCAAATTCCCGGCTAGTTCCAGTTTTCCCTGATTTTCCCGGATGGTAGACACCCTGTATTTTCCAATCTCCCTCCACGCAAATTTGGGTACACTTCCTCTTAATTCAACCTTAATCATCCCTAACTCATTATCGTAATTAGTACAAATGCGTATAGCTAGAACATGTAATAAAGACGCGGTGCTAAAAAATTACATTTTCAGATAAAAATGACTTGGAGGGTACTTTACATAGGCACACATTTCCAATTTTGATCATTTCTCCGCCACTATTTGAGATAAGAAATAACTTATCATTGTAAAATTGCAATACTATTAAAAGTAAAAGACTTTTAACTGAAATATTTTTTCATATAACCAATATTTTACAAGTTATCAGCAAATATATATTTTTAAATATACGTCTGTGAAAATATCAGATGATTAATAAGCTCCTTAAAGGACAGAGAGGTGCCTTTTTATGTTCCTGTCACAATATGTATTATTTCATTTATGCTCTTAGGTGGAATTTTATGATGTTCTGTTGTCTATGGTTTTATTTGTGCAACAATGTATATTATTTAGTTTCACTATCTTACGACTTTTAAGGAAATATATCCATCGCACCGTACTATTTAATTATGGCATCTCTAGCCACCTTTTTTTTTATTAGTACCATGTTTCACTACCAGTTCGGTTTATATACTTATGTGCTAAATAATCTAGTGTTTCTAGAGATTATGGAGGTTATGTTAATTAATTGGAAGTGTACCCGCATACGCGTGGAGGGAAAGTGGAACGCCATTTTTTAAAACTACACTCAATACGTACACCCAAACGAGATTCGAGCCCCGATCTCCACGTGATAGACAGTATAGTCTACTATAAATCTTTGCCGGGACCGAGGAATGAACCCCGGCCGCCAGCACAGAAGTCTGACACCTTACCCCTAGACCGCCAGGTCACCAAGTTTAAGTTGATCTTGTGAAATGTAAATGTAACAACATGTGTCTAAATCGAATACATTAAATAACAACGGTTTCTTGAATATTTAATGTTTAAATATAAATCAAAATAAATACAAAATTTATAAAATGTGTTTTGCAAATTTAAAGCATTGAAGACACTATTTTGAAATTTTGAAACAAAAAATCGAATCATCGAAACATAAAAGATGTTTTTAAAATTATTAATCACAACAATGATTTTGATTAAACATAAAGGTATATTATTTTCATTCAAATCACTCAGCATGCCAATGAAAATCGTTACGCTTTTCAATTTTGACACGCATGCCGTAGGTTGCTGACCCCTGATATATACATTATATTCATAAAGAATACCTATTGTTCACGTATTTAAAACGTCAGTCTCGCAACAGATGTCAAAACAAATTTTAATTCAAATCACCTGAGATGAACTATTAAACAAAAAACCTTTTGAGCGGCCAATGTATTGAAACGGTTAGACTGATTAAAATATATGTTCATACATTGTTCGACCTGGGTTCAAAGAATTTCCCTGTAAAATTTCGTTAAAATTGGTCCACATATTTGACTGGGATGATGAGGGATGCTGGTTGCACACACATTGTACAGTTATCGCGTTGCTAAGATCCGGACAAACAGACGAAATAACAAATGATCAAGTTAAAACAAAACCTCGCTTAGCTCTGTGAAAGTTGTAAAAGATACAGCTTGGACGTAAGACTACGTAAAATTAGATTTAGTAAAATTTTAGAACCTGTCCTCTCTTTTGTTTAGAGTGGACGTAGGAAACTAGGAGGAAAAAACACCGTTATTAAATCTACAGTAGCCCCGTGGCTTCTTTGGTGCTGACTGACATCTCACAGCTGACTTCTGAGAGTAAACATTTAGGCGTATACCTAAATTTTTACTGTCAGAAGTGAAAGCTGCTAAACACATGTTTTTGCAGATCATATGGTTCGGCGTAGGAATACATAATTTGGTCTGGTAGCTTTTCAAAGCCGTCAGCTGTCAGCTGTGAGCTGTCAGTCAGCACCAAAGAAGTCATGGGGCTACTGTAGCTGGGATTTCACCCTCAACCTCCTCGTCACTGGCAAACCCAGGACAGACGAGTTTGAAGACTATTCCAAGTGTCCAAGGAAACGGGTTGATTCATAAAATAAATGTATGCCTCAATGATTCCTTCCACGAGATAAACAAGAAGTTAGTTATTTATTCTATAGTTTTAAAAAGAGTTTATTACTGCTTTTAGCTTATACATCTTTGCTATTGATGCTCCTTGTAGTTTTATATTGAGATAAATAGGTTCTTATTTAGATAATAAAAATTGTGTGAACAATTTTGTCAAAGTTTGAATATTTTTTTAACGTAGTAATGCGTCAATCTCCAATAAGTTTTATTTCCGGTGGCGGGAAAGTCGAGTCTCGAAACATGGCAGTAGGGATTATTTTCTGTACGATTTATCACCGCATGGCTTTTCTCTCTTCCTCCCCCTCCTCCCCCCCATTAATATGGGTATATTTTGGATCAAGACACACATTACTTTTGCTTTCATAAAATAAATCACAAAATATTTGACACTGCCCATGATTAAAATATTTCTAAAAACCTTACATCAAATTTTCTTCAAAGTTTGACAAATCTATATTAAAAGAATGAAGGTGACCTTGTTGTATAAGGGTAAGGTGTCAGACTTCTGTTCTGGGATCCGGGGTTCAATCCTCGGTCTCAGCACAGATTTATCTGATTGCCAAACCCTTCCTTCACCTCTGACAAGACGTGTATTAATCACAACTAATGCCAGGCCTCCACCGTGGTTCGGATTCCACGTTAAACTGTAGGTCCTCCATTTCATCTCACAATCACCCTGTCATTACACATTAACGTAAGTGCACGTAGCTCTAACGGGTAGTAAGACGCGGTGCTAATAATAATAATAATAATAATAATAGAATGAAGAGTTTGTTTGTTTGTTTGTCTGTCTGTCTGTTTGTCAAGACCATTGAGCGATATCTACAACATTTAGAGGTTTGAAATTTAAAAATTAGTAGCCTACGTGCACAAACATTTACATCTCCAAGATGGAATTTTAAAATTTGTATTAGATTTTTTTAATTTATTAAAATTTGGGTCAGAATAAATTAAGTGAAGGTATTTTTTCTGCCTGATTGAAGCAAATAAAAGCGTTACCTCGAAGAACGCCAGGAACTTCTATTGGTGATTAATAAAATGATGCCAATTATGATAAACATATTTACGAATGAAGACCTTGGATATTTTAAAAATTTGGTCACAAACGCTGTACTTTTAATTAAAAGAAATAAACACATTTATGCTTCCAAGATAGTTTTAGTTGAGGGTTGGTATCTTCATAATGTACCATAACATTTTTAAATGTTTCACAAGTTTATAATAAACATTTAGCTTTCACCATTTTCTTGACTAAAATACAAGAGTATTGTTATAAAAGGTACACGTTTTATAATATATTTGTAAAATAGAGGCTTATTTGATGTATCATCAAATTTACACAAAATTTATTTGATTAAAGAATTTTAATAAAAGAAATGTGACAGTGTAATACAGCCTTTATTGGTAGTAAAAAAAAAGACATTTGATTTAACAAATCGATGTTAGAATCTATTACCGCTTTAATATAAAAGACTCTACTACATTTATATAATAAAATCAATTTAAGGATTATTATTTAGGTTACACAAATTCATCGCCCTTGGTACACAAATAAATAAATAAATAGTAATTGAAAAACCCGATACAATGCCCGCATGATCTCAGGCGTCACATTCGTGTCTCGAATCCCGCCCGGTCTGGGTTGCTGAGGGCGTTTTATCCTAAATGGTTTACCACTCTCCTTCCACGCAAATAACGGTAGATTAACTCTAAAATACTTCTTTCCTCACCCCTACCACAAAAGAGTAATTATCACATATGTGTAAAACCTGAACATATAGGAAGACGATAAATAGGTAATTGAAAATTAGTCAATTTGTTGAACAACCAAACAACACGGCTCGAATGATAGATAACACAATGTGTTAACATTTTCACAAAACAAACTAATGAGGAGTGACTTAGATGATTGATGAAAAAAAGAAAAAGAAAAGGTAAGCCTGTATAAAAACCCACCACGCAATTGATGAATCCATTAATGTCGATGAATCGGTAACAGGAAATTCGTACGACATCTCTGTTTAATTGTGACTCCTGACGAAAAGAGTTATTAGTGAAAGCAATCAATTCGTGAACTACTATACCTCTTTAAAAAGCAATTTACACAAACACACGCTTTGACCTGACGTCGATCATTTGTAACTCCCCCCTCCCTGTCTCACGTCATTCCAATTGGTTAGTCTGCTAGTAGCTGAACGAATCGGCTTTCGTTAATGGAAACTTACGTTCCGCCTGGCCGGTGAAACCGCTGTTTTATTATTACTGTGTATTTAATACTGTTGTACGTAGCGGTACTTAGGGATCAGCTATTGCTAAGCCATCAAAGAGACTCGATAGATACTACAGCAATCGCCGCAAACAATTCTTCGCGTAATTTTTTTTTTTAAACTTCAATTCTATCAAACGTGAATAATTAATATCTTGTATAGTACGATTCTATTTTAGAAATAAACTTTTGGAACAAATAAAACCCACTTCGCTGACCGCATAGTCTATGGCGTCACTCTCGCAATAGACTTGACTGCCAAAGACGGAACGATCGGAGTCCAAATACCTGTCGGGCGTAGTGAGGGTGATTTTACCTAAATGGTTCTCCATTCTCCCTTCCCGCAAATGGGGGTACACTTTCTATCAATTTTATCTTCCTCATCCTTATCATATTAGCTTAGTTAGTAAATGTACATGCGAATAACCAAAACAACAAACAATCAGTCAACAGTGATAATATGTTACTATAATAATAATAATTATTATTATATTATAATTATTATTATTATTATCACCGCGTCTTACTAACCGTTCGGTTTATACGTACTTGCGCTAATATGTAAAGGTAGGGTGATTTTGAGATGAAATGGAAATGTTTAACGTGGAATCCTAACCACGGTGGAGGCCTGGCATTCTCCACATTCACAAGTTGTCTTGTCAGAGGTGAAGAAAGGGTTTGGTAATCAGAAATATTTTACTAAAGTATTATTATTATTATATTGGTATTGATAATATTAAAAACATTTGCACATCATATTTAAATGAATTCAGTGGAGTTTGTCAAAAAAAAAGTAATAATAATATCGTCTTTATTTGGACAAAGTTAAGGCCAGCCAGCGCCTTTTCTTACACTTAGCCCTTTAATAATAAAGAATGTATTTATTTAGCACTGCGTCTTACTACTCGTTCGGGTTATACGCTTTAAGTACTAATTACGCTAATGGATTAGGAATTGGGAAGGTTGAATTAGAGGAAGTTAACCCACATTTGCGTGGAGGGAGAGTGGAAAACCATTTAGGAAAAACCACCCCCAGTTCACCAGACTGAGATTCGAACCTCGATCTCCCCGTCCTCAGCAGTCGGGCTCAACACGACAAGCGCGTTAGCCAACTACGCCACCGAGGCAGGTGATAAAGAATGTACATTTAATACATATAATAATAACAATAATTTTACTTTATACACATGTTCTTACTGTATCCCTACATTTTCCCTCACATGACGCTCGAGACTCTTCTCGTAGACATTGAGCAAGATTATGTGTAAAGGATTCGATAGTGGCAACAGTTTTAATATTTGGATCCAGAGCATTCCGGGAACGAGCTTCAGCGACAGTGAAAGAGGGAGAATATATGTTAGATTTGTGAAGAGGGTTGGAAAGTGTGTCAAGTCAAGTGAGCTGGTACCGAGATTATGATGAGCATTGAGAGGTACTAGGTGCGAGGAGACGTATTGAGGATATCCTGTTAACAATATGTTCTTTATCATTACAAGGGTATGTAGATAAAGTATGTCGTCAAGTCGTAACCAGTAAAGTTTGTTGTAATATGAAGTGATCTGGTGGTCTAGGGGTAAGGTGTCAGACCTCTGTGCTGGGGATCCAGGGTTCAATCCTCGGTCCCGGCAAAGATTTATCTGATTACCAAACCCTTCCTTCACCTCTGACAAGACGTGTATTAATCACAGCTTGTGAATGTGTGGAATGCCAGGTCTCCACCGTGGTTCGGATCCCACGTTAAACTGTAGTCCCTCCATTTCATCTCATAATCACCCTACCATTACACATTAGCGTTAGTGAGTATAACCAGAACGGGTAGTAAGACGTGGTGCGGATATTAATAATAATATAATATGTAGAAATATGGTCACGAGATCGCAAGTCGAAGATAAATCTTACACTCGTGTTTTGAAGTTTTTGTAATTTACTAGCGAGTTCAACAATCAAGTCATTGTTAACTATATCATATCATATAATATACATATACTTTATATTATTTTATCAATAAATCGAGCTGTAGCTATATCAAAATTCATATAGACTGATATTAATACCTTATAAGGCAATAAAATACCCCTAACCTGTCTTAACTTATAAAATAAGGGTTAATTGAGGTTATAAATTGATATCTATAAACATCAACAACAAAAAGTACCAATATGAAATACGCGTTTAAATTTTTCAGTTTGATAAAAATGTTAAAAAAAAGAGAAGAGGAACTTATCTAGCTTGGTTCGCTATACAACCATAAACAAATAAATAAACCTAGCAATTTTTATTATTATTACTTATTATACTCATAAAATGTTTATGCTATTTCAATAAATATCTTTCATGGCTCATAGGAATGCAGAAAATTACATTTACATGTAATACATAATGTGTTTTAATGTTTATAAACACTTATAAAAAAAGGTCTTACCCCCCTCCCCTTCCAAGCCTTCACCGGAGGTTGTTCTGTGTATAATACAATATGTACAGTAAGATACAATATGTACAGTAAGCTACAGTAGCCCATGGTTTTTTGGTGCTGACTGACAGCTGCTAAATACATGTCTTTGCAGATTATATGGCTCGGCGTAGGTATACATAATTTGGTCAGGTAACTTTTCAAAGCTTTTAGCTGTCAGTCAGCACCAAAGAAGCCATGAGGCTACTGTAGTTTATATCCATAGTACATAGGTTCATATTGGTTAAACTGTATTCAACCAATGATTTAAAATAGATTTTTATAATATAAATAGCCGACATTTTCTTAATAACGGACATTTTTATATCCCGGAAAGTGTCCGCCATTAAGAAATCTCACTGTATGAGCCGTATTATCAACCCATATTGACGCATGTCTCTGAAACCTGAACATGGACGAAGAGATATTTAAATAGAGTGCAAGCTGCAGAAATGAGCTTTCTTAGAGGTATTGAAAATATTACAAGGGGACAGAGAGAGAGAGAATAAGGAACCAACAAATTAAAGCTAGCTTAAAGATTATACCATTAGAAGAAACGCTGAAGAGGAAAAGTTTGATGTGGTTAGGCCATGCGATGAGAATGGAGGAGGGCAGAAGGCTTAAGAAAGCTCTACAGCAGCCCTGGGCAAACTACGGTCTGTGGGCCGCATTCAGCCCGCCACGTATTTGTATGTGGCCTGCCAAGCTATATATCTGTGAAAATATATATAGAAACAAAAGTTAAATTTTAAATAATAATACTGGGAACAAAAATCCTGCCAGACAAAATATCTATTTCACGTTCGTATTTTATTGCTTGAAACCAAAGCGTTGGCAACCTTGATAACTCCAAGGAAAAAATGTATATGCCCATAACATGGTAACAAGCTTGAATGCATCCCAATTAAAACTAAGTTTGTTTTCACAACATTTATTGAAAAAAAAATCATCTTTGCTCACTTTCCAACCATGCAAATACTGCAATGACGATGCCAGAAAATAAATTTGAGGACTATTCGATAATGATCGATGAATTTTCTCACAGATTTTCAGATTTTCACAAAATTGAAAAAGGTTTTATCGATAGTTCGCGATCCATTTTCATTTGACATTGATAGTGCACCGAGTAAACTTCAACTTGAGATTATAGACCTGCAGTCTAATCCTGGCTTAAGGGAACTACACGGTCGTGAAAAATTTGCAAATTTTACAATACTCTTGATCCTGATAAATTCGCAAACATTCAAGATTTTGCTCGAAAGATTTTGGTCATTTTTGGATCGACCTTTATATGTGAACACATTTTTTTATGATGAATCTCAATAAAAAAAACGATCAAGCATTTCTGATGAGTATTTACAAGCAGTTTTAAGAATTTAAACGACTAAATGTATAAACCTGACATCAAAGAATTGATGAAAGATATGAAAAATTTGCGTTCGTCTCTTTTTTTTATCTTGTCTATATAATTTTCTATTTTTATATAATAAAATGCGTGTACCAAAAAATAATATTTGGCGAACCGTTATAATATTTAAATTCTCAATGTGGCCCTTCAGCCAAAATATTTTCCCAGACCTGCTCTACAGTGTAATGAGAAGGTTAGGAGACCTGTTGGAAGACCACGGATGAAATGGATGGACCCAGTGCAGACATGGAGGCTAAAGGAGTGGACTGAAGATGCGTGGCATAAGGTGAAGCTTGGATAAATCTAAAGCCTGGAAGGTTGTGCCAGACGACCCGCACAGGCAGAAACGTACAGTGATTATTATTATTATTTGTATTCATATTTAAATATCCAATTATTTTAATGTCACAAAATTGTATAGTTTGAATACGAAACAATATGGTAACGTATTCATAATAGATGCATTAAACCATGTTTACCCACACTAACAACAGTCATAAGAAGAGATAATGTTAGTTTATTAATGAAAGAAAGAGCCTGAGGGCGGATTTAATCCTAATTTCTCAGTCAGTAATGTAAAATAATTCATAACCTTGTCGGTTTGTAAATTACAATCATTGTATCTAGTTTCATACATCGTATCGAAATAAAAATTGGTTTAAATAAAACACGTATGTGCATTGGTGGAACCACTCATACGTCCCATGGGGCCAATTAAACAATATGGAGGATATATATAATCTATACTCGAGATACCGATCTCATAAATCTCCCCTCGTTATCTGACGAATTAGTGGTGGCCAATTAAGTCGAACCAACTGAAAACCTATTCTAACTGATACTATATTCATTTATTTGAGTTAAATACGATATATTTACCAAATTGACTATTTAGATTCAGAGTCAATCTTTCTCAACAACCCACCCCAGTGGTCACGAAATCTAGGGCGTGAGACCCACAATAGAATCACCAGTTACGAGGAGATCAAAGTCAAAATCCTGGTCTTTTGAATTAAGATGACTTTCCCCTAAATGTTTTCCACTTTTTGTATTTTTGTCAAGCAAATGTGGGTATATTTTACTTAAATTTGATATGTCTTGTCCCCAGCCCTATTGTGAAAAAATGCAGACTGTTGAGCTTTGGTAGAGAGAGAGGTAAGGTAGAGTTTTGAATTAATTTCAATATACTTTTTAGGGAACCACTTTTACTTTCTTGTTAAAAAAAGTGATCTCTTAGATAAACTAGTCTACTGCGATAGTAGCGACTTAGACCATATGGCCACCGAAGCGGGTAATTAATAAAATAGCATTAAATAAATAAGTTGAAGTGATTGTGTAAGCACCAGGACCGGTATTTGAGCTCTAGTTGTTCGACTTTTAACTCTGAATACTCTATAAACTGAGTTATTCGGATTATTTATATAAGTGTTTCATTCAACCGGCTAGTTCAGCAGACGGTCAGAATTCAAATCCCTGTCATGGTATTATTTTTCTTTAATTACAGTCAATTAATCAGAATGTCCTCTTAAACGAAGTGTTTTTATATATTCACGTTAAAGTGTTTTTTAATACAATGAACGTGTTAAGAAATATCTTCAACAATGTTTATTTTAGAACAAAAGTTTGTCAATCGAGAACGTTCTAATGGTTTCTCTATAAAAAAAAACTAGGATGTAAAAAAAAATAATCCCAAACGCGTTTGAACATCCTTAAGGAAAATCTACAATTTTAAATGGGCCAGGGGTTACTAAAAAAATGCGTAACAAAGGGGGAAGTGAAAAGGCTTTTTTTTTTTTAAGCAAAAAAGAGAAGATGCTTTTTGAATTTTAAGTTTACTTACTTAGGGAGAGGATCCGGTAGTGCATTTTAAGCAGCCCTTGTCTGATCTTTCTTTGAAGTTGTTGTTTTCAACTTTCTCTTCTAAATTCCTCCACTAGTTTTGTTTTTATTTCTTCACTTCTCCTATTTGTTCTACTTTACAATTCATTTCCTATTAAAGTTCCATCTCTATTTTAATCTTGTGTCCTTTGTTTCCTTACAGCGTCTTACTACCCGTTTAGGTTAGAAGTATAAATATAAATTTTATTTATTTGAGTTATTATTATTATTATTATTATTATTAGAACCGCGTCTTACTACCCGTTCGGGTTATACGCACTTACGCTAATGTGTAATGGTAGGGTGATTGTGAGATGAAATGGAGGACCTACAGCTTAACGTGGAATCCGAACCACGGTGGAGACCTGGCATTCCCCACATTCACAAGATGTCTTGTCAGAGGTGAAGGAAGGGTTTGGTAATCAGTATTTGAGTTATTAAATGTGCAACTACTGAACCGACTGATTACATCATCACACGACTTTATTTAAGCTTACTTAAATCTGGAACAGAAACAACATCCAGCCCCCTGTCAGTAATTTATCACCCTGTAAGGTTAAAACCACATTTCACCAATAATAGTTTTCGTTCCTGCTAAGAATTGAACTAAGGTGTATATAATATTAATTACGATAATGTTGTAAGGTGAGAAAGATGGATTCAAAAAAAATTTAGACCCTGATTTTGGTGGGAATAACAGTATGTTGCAGTCACTCAAGTTACTTTTTTTTATTTAGCACCGCGTCTTACTACCCGTTCGGGTTATACGCATGAGTACTAATTGCGCTAATGTATTAGGAATCGGGAAGGTTGAATTTAGAGGAAGTGAACCCGCATTTTCGTTGAGGGAGAGTGGAAAACAATTTAGGAAAAAACCTCAGTTCACCCGACAGAGATTCTAACCTCGATCTCCCCGTCCTTGGCAGTCGAGCTCAACACGACTAGCGCGTTAGCCAACTACGCCACCGAGGCGGGTAGCTCAAGTTACTAAAATCATTTTATTATATTCATACATCAAGTATGTTATCTTTTGATAGATAATATTAATACTTATAAAATAACACAAATAATATAGTAAAATGTTATCAATACTGGCCGCAAAGAAATATATTTGAATTTTCTAAATATATATTTTTTTTGTGTGTGTGTTATTTTATAAGTATTAATATTATCTATCAAAAGTGGCAGCTGCAGATAACATACTTGATGTATGAATATATTAAAATGATTTTAGTAACTTGAGCTACTCGCCTCGGTGGCGTGGCGGTTATATAACCTGCTCTTGAGTGAAGAGAGAGTAGTAAACCATTTGGGAAACGATCCCTCAATACACCCAAAGGGGATTCTAACCCCGATCTTTACGTCAACATCAATCCACAATATTATGAGAGGGATGCCTACAACCATTAGAACACTGACGCAGGTAATTTATGTTTTTATAAATAAAGTAACTGTTTAACTTTAAAAAATTAACAAACCACAAACTTTAGGCCGAAATATATTTATATGAATTGAAAAAATCCATGGCGTTACCTTGCGATTGAGCTCAACCGACCGGGCGGCCGCCACCGTTGTGATTTTAGTATCAACATTTGCGGATAGAGGGTGTCATGTGATCAGCACAACACACCCTCTGGCCGTTAATCTCGGTTTGCTAGACCGGTGCTGCTTACTATTCATTCAAGTAGCTCCTAATTTTTCCTCAAGAGGCCGAGTTTGATCCCGTTCCAGAACCACTACTTCACAGAAAATCTGGAAACGCCAGGGATCAACCCCGGGACCTCCAGTTCTGTAGCTAGGAACTGATTACTAGACTATGAATTAAAACTGAACCAAATAGCCTTTGATTTAAGAAGGAAAATGACGTCAAGACATGGGAATCGAACCCAGTTCTTTTCGGTTCTAGTACACCAATAATCTTCGACTAAGCTATCCAGGAAATGTCATGTGTCACTCATAATTTAAGGCAGAGTCTGTGATGGAAGCAGGAGAGCCAATACAAACCAAATATTGTTGAGGATTTTCAAAATCTCACAGTAGAGTGTATGATTAATTTGTTGTTCTTTGTAATACAAGCAGACGGTCACTATAAAATTTGTATAACATTATCACAACATTAAATGTTTGTGTGTGTTGTAAAATTGGGTCTTCTCTTTCACAGACATGAATTGACGGATATTGGGATTGCTTTAAGTGCAGGCCTATGTATTAGGGTTAAATTAGTTTGTCATTCGTGTGCTGATATCGAATAGCTTGGAAAGTTTATATAAACTAACCCAATATAAAAATCAAATATTTATCTAAAAATAAATATATCCATCAGTATCACATTACTCTATGAAGGTACCATTTAATACAATCACTTGTTCTTTTTGTGTTTACATACAAGGCCTATATTAATTTTGATAGTATATTATTTATGTAAGTAAATATTTGTTTTGGGCATTAACAGGGTTTCGTCAACACTCGACTCACTAGATAGCAGCATAGGATAGCAGCACTGCTCATTTAGTCTGGTTTGATGATGACTTATCTCGGGGTTTGAATCCCATCCGGCTGTGCTAAGGGCGTATTTTATAATCTCAATTATTTAAAAATAAACTAACTTTCTATAAAGTAGAAAGTAGGGAAACTTGAGACTTTTTTTAAATTACAATGTTTAAATATTATATAATATATATAAAAAAGTATATCACAAAATTAATAAAATAACTATGTGTGAAGGGGGGGGGGCCAAAAAAACTTCCTCTGACTCCAGCATCTTTAAATTATTCTCTTAAAGGCCTCGACCTCGTATAACACTTTGGGCCCTCGTGTCATAGGTTTGCCATCCCTGTCATAGGGAAGTATCACGGAAGTTTTGAGCCTTGTAACGTAGGCTTTATAAATCCCTATACAGCCAAACACAGCCCTAACCATCCGGCTGCACCCTTGAGCCAATGAATATTTCATGAAGACTCCCTTAATCGTCATCGGAGCAATGTTATCATCCGTTAGACCTCAAGCCGGCAGGGCTACTTACACCACTCGGTGGACACTAAGCGGATTAATTAATGTATGAGGTAATTAGCATCGCGCTTGTACTATTTAACGGTTTTGACACTTTGAGGCAACTATCGCACGCTCCCGTGGGGCCCGAAAAGGGGTCGGATGGGTTTGAAATGTGAAAAAGGGGGAGAGAGATGAACTATTCACAGAATCAAACACAGGACTATCCCTTGCATACTGAAACACTTTAGAATTTGTAATCGCTTAATCGTTGCAAGTTTATATTACTACTGGGTGAACGTTACGCAATGGTAGTTCCTATGGATTATATTTCTGTATGTTCTCCACACATCCCCCTGCTCACACCCTTCTCGTGGATTGACTATACAGAGTGTACCGTAACATGTGGGACCCACTTCCGTGATAAACAGGAGAAACAAAAACAATTAAAAGAGTTAATTCAAACAAGTGTCCCATTTGACCTTGTTTCCAAGCCGCAGCCAAATGATTCCAATAAACTGTTTGTATAACATAATCGATATATCTCGACCTGACTAGGTATGTTCTATGGGTTATCCCTGATTATTACAAACACGTGGTATTCTTGAAAGAGTGCAGCATTCTATGACATAACTACTGCAGGCTCGCATTCAGAACAAAAATGGTTATTTTTATAACTTATTATATAATACAATATATTTAAAAAGTCAAGAAGCAATGTAGATTTTTTTTATTGAAAAAATTCCATGACGTGAGCCTGCAAGCGAGCTATACCGACCGACCGGTTTCCGCCGCTAGCGAAGATAGTGCCAACGTTTGCGGATAGAGGGTCTCATGTCGTCAGCACAGCGAGCCATCAGCCCGTTAATCTCAGTTTTACAGACAGGAGTTGCTAATTATTTATTCGAGTAGTTCCACATTGTTCCTCACGACGCTGAGTTTGACTCCATTCAGGTTAATTTTAGAAGCATTAGGAATCGAATCCAGGACCTCGGAATTTGTAGCCAGAAACTCTGACTATTATACTACAGAAGTGGTTATTTGTTGTTGAGTAGAGTTTTAAATGTTGCCTGATATTGAACCTAAACCTATACATCTGGAAACAATACGACGATAAATGCTCTAAGGGTGGTATCAAAACCTCATGTTTAATTTATAAAATAAACATATTTTTCACATAAAATTATAAGAGAATTAAGGCCATGATTAAATATGTACTATGACATAACCTCACATTTGTTTTAAAGTTTGTACAGTAGTCTAAGGGAAATTCAAATTAACAGCTACTTGCCAGAGGAATTTGAAATTAAAGATCTGGAGTTATATCAAAAGTATTTACCAATATGTACCATGAAAATTCTAGAAAAATGTTCACCAAAGTTGGTTTGTTATGATTTTTTATTTAAGATATTTAACGTTTACTTTCTGAACCGACTGTTGTGATCACACGACTTTTAAACTAACTTAAATCTAGAACAGACACAACATTCAGCCCCCGGCCGTTAATTCATCAGGATTAAAGGGGAAGCCCACAGTTCACCAATGACGAATTTTTCGGCCATGCCAGGAATTGAGCCTAGGACCCTTAACACAAAGGACAGAAACGATACAAACTGAGCTAAGTTGTCCAAGCCTCCCTTGATTAAAAGTAAGAAAACATACTAACAAATGAATTATACAGGTGCATAGTTTGTGAAATATACAAAAATACTCTCTTCATAATGGACAGTTAAATTTTTAACAGCTTCTCATCTTTCAGATTACGGCATTTACTTTGATGAAACCCTAGCGAATGCTCTTCATCGTTAATGTTTTATAAAATATTTATAGAACATATTAATTTATAAATGATCTTTGTAGGCTTGTCAAAGCTTTATCATATTTATGTTGTCAAAGAACTTTTATTAATTAAATACGATAGTGTATTACCTAATGTCGGCTTTAGACTTTTAAAAAAATCCACCCCCTCTACCAGCTAGTATCCTCCCCCCCCCCCC
>CABEEJ010000266.1:215585-239398 GCA_901482245.1 Timema douglasi
CCCCCCCCCCCCACACACACACTTTTATTATATAATAAACACAACAGAACATATGTATATGGGTTAGGGAAAATTGCGCCCGGGAAAACTTCGCCTTCCCAGAAAAAGGGAAAAATTGCTCCCTCATATCAATCATCACACCATTAGGTGGGAAAAGTGCTACACACACACTGTTTTACACACTTAAAAAACAAGTACTCCTAAGGACATAAAGTGTTAAAGATTCTAGCCTAGATCCAAAAAATGGAGTAAAAGGTCGTCAATAATTAGTTTGGTAACTTAAATTTATACGTTCACATCAAATGATTACAGACACACACTAATCTTAATTTCATTTAAAAACCTAACCTAACCTAACCTAACCTAACCTAAACAACAGGCAAAGAAACAGGTGCGATTAATCGATGTACTTTGACCTCCTCAAGACTTAATGATTTGCGATGAGTCGATTTGAAAAACCCACCCTCCTAAACTAAAGAATGTGATGAAGCGATCTAGGTCGGTGAAAATGGTAAGGTCGTGAGGAAAATGAGAAAAATGAACCCACACAACCTTGCTAAAATTATTCAGGTGAGACAGACAAGGTCGTGTGGGTGCACTTTTCCCACCTATTAGTGATGGATGATTCATGCGAGGACGCAGTTTTCCCTTTTTTCTGGGAAGAGCCAGTTTTCCCGACACCATTTAGACAATCTAAACTTATTCATTATGTACCTTTGTGATGGACAATTGAAACATTTGTATATGCACGTCTCAAAGAATACCTAATATACTTGGAAATAATTTACCCATAAATAAAACAAAGTTAATGTTAGGCATTAAAAAAAAAGTATTTTTACATAGTTTCTCGGTTAAAACTTCAGTTTTATTTTAATAAATTACTCTAACAAGAAACCTCGTGGGCCTCAAAAAATGTATGGTGTGCCGGCATTAGGAAACTCCCGACATAATTTATGTGCTGTGATTTATTTGATACCCGCCTCGGTGGCGTAGTTGACTAACGCGCTTGTCGTGTAGAGCTCGATTGCTGAGGACGGGAAGATCGAGGATCGAACCACGGTCGGGTGAACTGGGGGTGGTTTTTCCTAAATGGTTTTCCACTCTCCCTCCACGCAAATGCGGGTTCACTTCCTCTAATTCAACCTTGCCAATTCCTAATCCATTAGCGTAATTAGTACTTGAAGCGTATAAACCGAACGGGTAGTAAGACGCGGTGCTAAATATTATTATTATTATTTTATTTGCTATCCCATTAGGATTGGTCAATAGTTAAGATTGGCTGTCTCGGTTCAGCGTTTTAATTTTTTTTATAGCACCGCGTCTTATTACCCGTTCGGGTTAGTGGCTTATGTACTAATTATGCTAATTGTTTTAAGGAAGAGGAAATTTTATGGAGGGAAGGTGGAAAACCATTTTGGAAATACCACCACTCTCAATACACTCGACCTATATTCGAAGCGCGATCTCTCCGTTATCGGTAGTATATTCTACTGCGAGAGTGACGCATTAGACCATGTGGCCACCAAAGTGGGAAGTGTCTTCTTACATCTTCTTTAGCACCGCGTATTACTACCCGTTCGGGTTATACGCATATATAAGGGATTAGACAGCGTACCTACATTTGCGTAGAGAATGGGAAACCATTTCTAAAAAACCATCCGACCGGGATCAAACCACGATCTCCCAGTCATCGGCAGTCCATTATATTGCAAGAGTAGCGCCCCAGACCATGCGGCCACCGGAGTGGGTTTTCATACTTAATTCAGTATTAAAATCCTTACAAATCAACTACTCTACGTAAGACCAAGTATAATGTAGACTACTATAAAAACAATAAGCTATCATGGAGACTTGTATTTAATTATTGATATTTCACCGACAAGTTATCTTACATTGGCAAATAGAATAGCAAGTTCCTTGTCTTTCAAAACAAAATAAAATCTTTGATTTGAAAACAAACAAAAATTCAAAGGGAATGGTTTTGATTAAATTTGATTATTTATAGATTATTCATATTTTAAGAAATAAAATGGATTTTATATCTATTACTGTTTCCAGCCTGTGACCTGAGTAGATTTTTTTTTATTCAAGTCATATATTTTCCACTGCCGGCTTACTGGGCCTGTCCTAGCTTCATATGTCCTATAATCTATCTTAAGATTAGGACAGGCACAGAAACCAGTCTCCGGCCGTCAATATATTAATGTGAAAGGGTAAGCCCATATTTCATCAATTATAAATCTTCGTTCATGCCGGGAATCGGACCGGGGACTCTTAGCTCAATAGGCGGACATGCTACCGACTGAGATAAGATGTCGGACCTAAATAAATAGAATGGATAAATTGAAAAAATTAACTTTTAACGAGACATTTACTTGTCAACTATTAACAAAACAAGAGTGTATCGAATGGGCCGTGTGAACGTGAGATGAGTTTTGAGTAGTAGTTTCTTTACTTGTTTTTTCGCGATATTTTCAGTCATTATTTAATTACATTTTTCTCTAATGGATTCAGTATAAAAAATCGCTCTAACAAATTTGTTAAATTTGTGATCTACTGGTAGTTTACTAAAGACTGAATTTTGGAGAATTTTCATTACTTTAAAATTGCACTAACAATTTTGTCCAAAATAGGTATATGTGAACGGTTTTACATAACAAAATGATATATGTTGTTTTTTCTAAAACATATTCATATGAGGCTAGTTTGTTTCCCGATGTATGATTCTGAACATTTTTAAAGTTTTTCAAAAATTAAGTTTACGATCGGGATCAAAATATATATCTAAGAATAATTATAACATCGTATATTGATATTATATGTTTACGTGTTTCAAACTATAATATACTATATGAGGAAATATATATACGATTTTGTAATATTAATTATTTCTTCTGACACAATACTATCCAATTAGCTGGTCGTGTTGAAAAAAAAAACCGGCTTGGCTCCAACTTTATGAATCTACGGTGTCATTATTTCGCTCTACTTAGTATGTGACGCTCGTTTGATACGGAGGAAAAGCAGACGGCGATAGGGGAAGAAGAGGATAGGAGGAAGGGGAGAGGGAGGGACACAAACAGAGAACGGCTCCATAATATTCACTGAGAGCTGATTACAGAGAGTATACACAAAACCCATAATAAACTAATTAATAACTTGTCACTTTTCAGTTTGCTTGTAATTACCAGTTTGCGGGGTTGTAAATTCACTGGCATCGGCAACCTGTTGTAGTCCCTGTCAGATTACGTCTACGGTGCTGCTGCGAGGCACGGCGGCTAGGTCAACAACTGCGTCGTTATGAAAAGAACGGGAAAATTTACGTAGGACTTTTTGTTTTTTGCTTCGCGTACTACAACCCGTTCGGACTATAAGAATATAGTTTCATTAATGAAGTTAAGGACGAGGAAAGTAAGATTTTAGAGGAAAATATGTCAGTATTAGCGTGGAAGGAGGTATGGAAACATTACTTAGAAAAAACTACTCTCAGGACAACCGGTCGGGATTTGAAACCCTGTCACTGCAAAACCAGATTAGATAATATTTGATCTTGGCATCCAGTACGCATACCCACCCGAAACGGAGTTTTAGTATTGGTTTACAAACTAACTTAATTCTCTAACAAACACAGCATCCAGTCTTCCGGACGTAAATTCATAACTGTGAAAAAAGAAGCCTCAAATCACCAGCAATGTTTCGGCCATGCCGGGAATCAAACCCAGTAGCGCTACTGAAAGGTCTAAGGTGTCGGAGCAGTGTTTAATATGTATTACTTCTCCCTCCCTCCCCACCGTGTTTTCTTATACCAGCACTGTTTATCAGCGGACCAAACTATCTAATGGGCTAAGACATGTCCAAAAACACGGAGTTGACTTAAACATACCTAAGAGACTCTGGTTCAAATCCCGATCATGTTAAAACTTAATATTCACCCAATGATCCAGACGGAGTTGATTGAAAATAACTTTTTACCTGCATCATTGGCCACGCGGATTAAACGTCAGGATTATAGTTTGCCGGTAACTTGAAGGTCAGGGTCTGAATCATTTGTGAGGGGCTATTTTCCTTAACAATTCCCCACTCTATCTTAATGAAAATGCAGGTACATTTTCTTTAAATTCTACTTTTCTCAACCTATATCCCATTATCATCGCTAAGATGAGTATAGCCCGAACGGGTAGTAAGAGGTGTGAGATGTAACACATTTTCGAAACAAATTCTAATTTTATTTCTCACTTGTCGACCGGTAGGTAGGGGTTTGAATCTCAGCTGGGTGAAATGAGGGTGTTTTTCCATATGTGAATTTTTTACTTTCTTTCCACTCAGGTTTCTATGCTGCACCACTTATTATTATTATTGGCGTTTTGAGATGCGTAGACACAAAAAGGTAATTAGCGCCTACTTATTTTCAGTCCTTAAGGTCTTATTTTTAATATTATTAGTGTTTAGTGACACGTCGACACTATTAGTAATCCTCATTGGGAGCTAGGAGGAGATAAATATAGTTAACACGTCTGCTGGGACAAAAGACAGAGTTGGCAAAAATAAAATGAACAATATTTAAATTATATAAGTCCTAATATATATATATATATATATGTTCAGGTTATACGCCTATACATAGCCATGCTATTCTGTTAGGGATAAGGAAGGTTGAATTTAGAAGAATGGTACTAGCATTTGCTTGAAGGGAGAGTGGAAAACCATTTAGGGTAAAAGATCTCAGTAGGCCAACACCAGATCGGGATTCGAACCCCGGTCTCCTGTCATCGTCATTTTAGTCTATTGAAAGATATGAAGATACGATTGCGCGTTGGGTTCCAATTAAGAATATATGGAATAATTTGAAATAAACGCCGTGCGATGGGTGCTAATTATGTTGATACGGTTGCGCGTTGTGCGCCAATTAAGATGTCCTCGTTATTTGATGAGATGGTTGGTATTTATAGCCTCGTGATTGAGTTCCAATTAAAATTATGTTCTCGGTATTTGATGAGATAATTGGTATTTATAGCCCCGTGATCGAGCGCCAATTATATTGAAATTGGGTATTTGATGAGATAATTGGTATTTATATCCCCGTGATCGAGCGCCAATTATAATGATATTTCTTACACTTATGAAATAAGTAAAACCTTTAAATTTGCACAAGATTTATTTAGATCATTGGTGCTGAAGATTGATAGTAAATGATACAGTTTTTTTTTTGTGAAATCATGGATAATACAAGTTCGTCGTTCTGAATACCATGTGCTATACTGATTTATATAATTGCTTTTCTCTATATTTTAGCGACACGGATAGTTACTGTCTATATTACCGAGCTCTTTTATTACAAAATTCTTGTGTATTGATGTCCACTGTAATAGATTCATAAGCACAAGTGGATTATATATGACTTACACCTTGCCTCTTGGACCCTTTGTCGCCAGTGTCAAAACTAACTAATATAAAGAGTCTTGGCGAGAGGTGTTGTGAAGGCTAGCTTCCTAATGTATAGAGGGAGCTAGCGTCACTTGCTTTTTTGGTAAACACTACGGAGTTGATTTTTGAAAGAAAGATAAGCTTTATGGTGTAATCATTGACATTAATTCTGAAAAGCGCTTTATTCTCCATGGATGAAGTATAAAAATGATATTTTATATAAAGTTTATTTAATAAAAATACCTTCATCAATGACTTTTTAAATATATGAAAGGGGTCCAAAACAGTATCATTACAGAAAGTGAAGCCTTAGACCATGCGGCCACCGAAGCACGTCTAAATATATTAAAAACCAATTTCAACATGAATTGCACCCAAGTGAGCAATTTTCTTAAAGTGATTCTCAAATGGAATTTAAAAGATTCGTATGGCGTATTAAACTGAATAAAAAATAACTACATACGCACTGTTGAGTAATACAGCTTACATCAAAAAGATAAATTGTACGACGCAACTCTCGGACTTTGTCTCTGTCACCTAAAAATAGAGACATTTACTTAAAACTTGTAAAATATGTGAAAAGAAATAATAAACCTGAATTATTATTATTATTATTAGCACCGCGTCTTACTACCCGTTCGTTTGTACGCACTTACGCTAATATGTAATGGTAGGGTGATTGTGAGATGAAATGGAGGACCGACAGTTTAACGTGGAATCCGAACCACGGTGGAGGCCTGGCATTCCACACATTCACAAGTTGTGATTAATACACGTCTTATCAGAGGTGAAGGAAGGGTTTGGAAATCAGATAAATCTGTGCCGGGACCGAGGATTAAACCCCGTACTCCCAGCACAGAAGTCTGACACCGTACCCCTAGATCACCAGGTCACCCAACCTGAATTAAAAAGTATTTATATTTACTTATAGCTAAGAAATTATTGGTTTTATAAAAATTTATTTAAAATAAAAGATTTTAATCTTTAATGGTGATACAACTTTAAAATGATATGTTATTTCGTATCTCAAATAGTTGCGGAGAAATGATCAAAATTGATGAATTTCTCCTATGTAAGGTACCCTCTAAGTAATTTTTAATGAAAAAGGGAAAGTGGCCATCTTGTTTATAGTGATAAACAGTGTCTAGATATCAAAATGTATTCAAAATCGTTAGACAAAATTTTGAGAAAATCGATTTATTCTCTGTTTGCCCTTCAGTAAACTACCCTCAAATTTGAGATTAAATGTCTTATTCCAAAAACCACTTGGGAGGGACCCTATAAAAACTCAAGACACCAAATTTTAGTCCAATCGGTAAAGTAGCTTCGGCTCTTATCCCAAGATATAGATAGATAGACGAACAGACGTCATTGTGAAAACATTTTTTTTTTTTCAAGTTTCTGAGGTGTCGAGAGAAAGTAAAGGATATTGCGTATAGCTAAGAAACTAAGGGGCTTATAAAAGTTTATATTTTGAATTAAATATTTTTATTTTTAATAGTCATTCATTTTTTGCCATGATAAGTTATTTCGTACCTCACAAAGTTACGGAGATATCAAATTTGGGAATTTCCGCTTTAGTAAACTACCATTTAAGTCATTTTCACGAAAATATGATAATATTTTTTTAGATAAGGATTTTAATAAAAAAAGATAAAAAAAAGTCAACTATCTCAAAATTGGCTTTATCTTTTTTTATTATTAGATAATCTAATTTTAAAAACTCCACAGGGGAGCCCAAAGAAAACCTCAGATATCAAGTTTTAGTCCGATCGGTAAAATAGTTTCGGCTCTACTAGTCCGAGATACTGCAATTTAAAACCATTTTACGCGTTCAGGGGGTCATGAAAGCCAACATTTATCAAAATCCCGAGTTTGAAAAAAAAATCTCAATACCTTCTTTCTACAGAATGTCTTATGAAAGTAAATTTTAAAAAAAATTATTTTATAATGTTATTATTATTATTATTATTATTATCATCACCGCGTTTTACTACCTGTTTGGGTTATACGCACTTACGCTAATGTGTAATGGTAGGGTGATAATGAGATGAAATGGAGGACCTACAGTTTAACGTGGAATCCGAACCACGGTGGAGGCCTGGCATTCCCCACATTCACAAGATGTCTTGTCAGAGGTGAAGGAAGGGTTTGGTAATCAGATAAATCTGTGCCGGGACCGAGGATTGAACCNACAAGATGTCTTGTCAGAGGTGAAGGAAGGGTTTGGTAATCAGATAAATCTATGCCGGGACCGAGGATTGAACCCTGGCCGCCAGCACAGAAGTCTGACACCTTACCCCTAGACCGCCAGGTCACCATTTTATAATGAAAAAACTTTTAAATTGTTTCCAATTTCGATAAGCCCACTTAGAAAGGTTTTATGGTTCAAACGTAATCCTGTATCTAATTTCCTCTTTAATTTAGCTCCTAAGATCACATGCACTACTTAACAACATCAAACGGGAGTGTGTACAGCCAGCTCGACATCACTTAGCTATACACGTAGGCCTAGATAATTTATTTAATTTAATTTACTTACATAATAAGCTCATAATAAAAATGCACACCAGTATAGCCATGGATTGAGTTAATTCTAAGGATACGCTAACATAGAGATACTCGTACAAAATTACATATTCATTTATTTGAGGTATTAAATGTGCATTTTCTAAGCCGACTGATTATATAAACACACGACTTATAAACTAACTTAGATCTAGAGCAGACACAACATCCAGTCCCCGCCCGTTAATTCATCACTGTGACAGAGGAAACCCATCGTTCACCAATGATAATTTTTTTCGGTTATGCCAGGAATCAAACCCGGGACCATTATCTCACTAGACAGACACGCTACCGACTAAGCTAAGGTGTAGGATTTAAATAATAACGAATGTGAGATGGATAATTCTCTTTTTTTTTCTGAAACTTTTAAAACTATTTAAATAGAGTGAATGAAATTAAAATATAGTTTCTTTTTCCTTATTTTCAATCGTGTCTTACTTCACCATTAAGGTTATAGGATACAATGTTATATATATCACCGTGGTTTTAATGAAAGGAAATGTACCTCCATTTTCGTGGAGGGAGAGTGGAAATTATTGGCTTTCAAGCTAGTCACCGGTAGACTAGACTACGTCTGTTAAATTTATTTTATTGACGTTGACACCATAAACATCATCAAATGATTTTCTATAAAACCATAACAATGGTGTTTCTTCACAAACTCACCGACTACAGCGCTTGGTGGTGAAAAGCAAAAGTGTAGCTATCTTCAGAGTTTCAAGGTCGGCTGTAGACCAGATATGTTAATACTTATAGTCACATATTATTATCAAAACCTTTACGAATACAGTACATCCCTTTACTTTATGATTGGTGACCTGGCGGTCTAGGGGTAAGGTGTCAGACTTCTATGCTGGCGGCCGGGGTTCAATCCTCGGTCCCGGCAAAGATTTATCTGATTACCAAACCCTTCCTTCACCTCTGACAAGACATCTTGTGAATGTGGGGAATGCCAGGCCTCCACCGTGGTTCGGATTCCACGTTAAACTGTAGGTCCTCCATTTCATCTCACAATCACCCTACCATTACACATTAGCGTAAGTGCGTATAGCCCGAACGGGTAGTAAGACGCGGTGCTAATAATAATCCTTTGTGATTTAATGATCTAAAAAAAAAAAAAGTTGAAAAATTTTCTCGCAAGTTTTCATTTCTAAATATAAAGTGTATCGGGGTATAAGGAATCACTGAAGTGATTAATGAAAGCCTTCCAAATTCCTCGTGTTCCACGTTGGAATATAAATCACTAAACATTTATATGAACGTTTATACCATTGTAAAATAAATAATACTGAATGTTTAAATAATGAGACATCTAAGATTAATCCATCAGTTTGTTTAGCTTATGAACATTTTTAATAGCAAAATACAATAACAAAACACAGTCATTAGAACATTAAGAAACAATATATTTTTTGTATTTGATTTATTACGAATGGTCCGCGACTCACAAAATAGTCGGCCGTTAATTTATTTTTGGCAGGAATAAATTATTGGAGTTGTTTATTCTTGGTGTGAAATAAGACATCTGGTCAACATTTACCGCATATCTCAAGCTATCGTTTTCTGTTACAGCATACATATTTAAGCTAGAACAGAATCAGGAGGGTGAATTATGATAAAATTCACCAGCCTTTAGTCTTGAGATTAGAAAACAATTGGTAAGGGACCCGCTTCGGTCGCTACTCTCGCAATAGAATATACTACCTATGGCGGGAAGATTAAGGTTCGAATCTAGGTTGGGTGTACTTAGAAATATATAAAAAAAAAAAAAATGTTTTACACCCTCCTTCCACGCAAATGCACGTATACTTCCTATAAATTCAACATCCCTCATCCCTAATAGCATTAATGTAACTAGTACATAAGCGCACAAACCAAACGGGTAGTAAGACGCGATGTATAAAAAAAACTGTCGGGAGTTGACTTTCTAGTTCAGGAGTTTATTGAAACTTGTGTTTGTGCCAAGTCAAAGGAATAAATGAACGGGCCATATGATTTTTTTTACTTTTAAAAATTGCATGGTTAAATAAATTTACAGAACGTACACAAATTTTAGCACAGGGATGGACAACCTTCGGCCTTTTCACTTATTCTGTGCTGGGGGTCCGGGGCTCAATCCTCGGTCCTGGCACAGTTTTATCTGATTGCCAAACCCTTCCTTCACCTCTGACAATACGTGTATTGATCACAACTTGTGAATGTGGGGAATGTCAGGTCTCCACCGTGGTTTGGATCCCACGTTAAACTGTAGGCCCTCCATTTCATCTCACAATCACCCTACCATTACACATTATCGTAAGTGCGTTTAAACCGAACGGGTAGTAAGACGCGGTGCTAATAATAATATACTGTCAACTATGTCTCTTCAACGTTTATAAAATATACATTCTCAAAACTCAAATTGTATTACTACAGAATAATAAAATTAATATTTCATTAACTGTTGAGATGTTTCCTTTGTATAGCTCCATTCTTGAATGATCTTTCTATTAGATTTTATAATTCTTATTACATGCTGATATATATTTTCAAGAATACTTGTACAGTATATATCTACAGTTGAATTTAAAAATAAGCCAAGATCTACGGAGAACAAACTCGATAAACAGCGAAAAAATTGTTTCTATAAAATATAGGCTATTATAATTGATGCATATTATCTTTAATAAAAGAGTTATATGAGCAATATATAATAAATTGAAATTGGTCCTCATTGAATAAAACTAAAGAAAACTAAAAAACCCCGTTCGCTCCTTCGTGAATTCCTAAAAAGACATTAACTTAAATTTTGACAACATTTACTGTATAGTACATGAAGTGTGCTGCCTTGCGAGGAATCCATGGAATGACTTGCGGCCTTCCAATTCCAAGGGTTTCCCACCCCTGACATAGCGTAACTAGATGGGCACTACCCAAAATGGGTAGAAAGACATTGTGGAAATAGCAATACAAAAAGTTAGTATAGTATCAGGACACTAAGACAAAGTTTTGTAGTTTGAGTACTTTTTAGGACATATCTTTCACATACAGCAATGGTTCCCAAACTTCTTGGATGGCGTACCATCCCCAACATTCTCCTTAATTTGGAGTACCACCAAGATAATGTTCCATATTTACTATTTCGGTACATTTTTAAGTGGTGCCCAGGGATATAATAACATTGACTGAGCGGCTGCACCGGCTGTCTAGAATCGACTCAATATGTCCACACCTCCAACCACTGTTTAATTCTCTTTTACTTTTGGCTAGACTTGCTAGGAATATATTTATAAGAGTTGAAGAGGCCCTATATTTTCTCCGATTTTAAATGGCTTGAATTGTTTGACGTCTAATGACGTACCACAGTTTGAAAACCACTGATATATAGGTTTACACATAAAAAAACCTGATCATCATGTTTATTAGGAATAATCATATTTTATTTTGAGCCTACCGTTTTTCACGGTGTGGCCCTTACTCGTGGTAGGCGGGGTGGGGGTAAGGGCGCTACAGTTATTTTAAATTTATCTCTTTACCCCCTACTCATTAGTGTAAATAAGTATTGTATATAGCACATAAAGTTGTTAAGACGCAGTGGTCTTGGGTTATAGTGCTAGCTTCAGAACACGATGTTCGTGGGTTCAAACTCAGCTGAGGTCGACGGATTTTTCTTGAGCTATACAAATCCGTAGCACCACTTCCTTCGGAGGGGAAGTAAAGCCGTCGCTCCTTTGTCGACTGTGGCGTGTAAAAGAACCCTGGAATGTATGTGAAAATACCTTTCCTGGCAAAATTGGTAGGCCCTTTTGCGCTCCCTCATAGAAAATCAGTGTAGCAGGCAAAGGAGATCCAATACCCTTTTCTGACTACCCCAGTACCTGGAATTTCTACCATATGGCGCAGACGCCACTAACCAGTCGAAGGGCTGAGTGTATGCCCAGCACCGGATGGATAGAGAGATCACATCAAACCAAACTTCGGATAAAATGCAGGCGAATGAATTGAGATTTTTGAGAGGCAGGATCGGTGTGACCAAATTTGATAGGATGAGAAAAGAGAGAGTAAGAAGAATAGTAAAGGATAAACCAGGACAGGATAAAGAAAGCACGACTAAGGTGTACGACCATATGAAAAGAATGGAGAGGGAAAATATGTTTAGGAGGATGTTGGATATGGAGGTGGGAGAGTAGGAGGTCCAGAGGAAGACCAAGGTATAGATGGCTGAAGGTTGTGGGAGGAAAGTAGGTGGTGGAGAAGATAATATGCATTTATATATATATTCGTCA
The DNA here is from genome assembly GCA_901482245.1 of Timema douglasi. Lineage (NCBI taxonomy): Eukaryota > Metazoa > Arthropoda > Insecta > Phasmatodea > Timematidae > Timema > Timema douglasi. The sequence continues at coordinate 227,843 of CABEEJ010000266.1, forward strand.
TCCTATTGATAGATGGTTTGACATTGGGCAGGATGTTAGGAGAGATTGTGTTATGTCTCCATGGCTGTTTAATGTATTCGTGGATAAGTGTATGAGCTATGCTTGCAAGCACATAGATGGCGTACAAGTGGACAATGTGGACGTAAGATTGCTGTTATATGCAGATTATTTCTGATAATGATACTGACTTACAGATTGCACTAAATCGTTTGAATTTGGCGACAGGAATAATAGATATTTGTATAAATGTATAGAAAACTAAGATGATAGTTTTTGATCAAGACGGATCAGGAAATGATTGATATTTTTCCATTTATACTAAGCTGACAGAGCAAGTGAATGCTTTTGTATTTATGGAAAACGGTTTTGTAAAAATGGAAGGATTGATAGTGAAATCTACAGACGGATGAATGCATATCGGAGAGTAGTTGGATGTATTTGGACTATTGTAAAGAATGAAGGAGAGAGGCAAAGATGGCAGTGCAGGTATATAAAAGTATGTTGACGCCATGATGGTTTTATGAATGTGAAGTGTGGGTTTATCAGGAGAAACACTAGAGCAAGATGAATGCGGTTGGAATGAGATATCAAAGAAATGTTTGTGGACAAACTCGTATGGATAGAGTCACTAATGAATGAGTGCCGAGGGAAGGTGGTTTTAGAGGGAATCCAATAGATCAATGTGAAAAAGGCATCTTACGGTTGTTTGGGTATGTTGAGAGAATGAGTGTGGATAGAGTTACGAATCAAATATGTGAAGGTAGAGTGTGTGACTCAAAGGGAATGAATGGGTAGGCGATGTAAGACGTGGGAAAATGTTTTAGACGAATGAGTGAAAAATAGAAACATTAGGGGTTTTAAGGATTAAAAAAGCTGTATGACTTTTTGTATGGATGTTGTTGAAGCAAAGGCTAATATGCAAGGATAAGAAACTGTGAGGGAAGTTAGTGAGGATGGATTAAGTACAGAGTAGCCCGCCGCAGTAGCGTCTAGTTAGTTAACGCGCTTGTTTCGTGATGAGCTCGACTGCTTAGGACGAGGAAATCAAAATTCGAATCTTGGTCAGGTGAACTGGTTGTGGTTTTTCATAAATGGTTGTCCACTCTCCTCCATGCAATGCGGGTTCATTTCCTCTAAATGCAACTTTCACAGTTGCCCATTAGAGTAATTAGTAGTTAAGCGTATATACCGAACAGGTAGTAATATGCGGTTCTAAATAAATAAGAAAAAAATAAGTACGGAATTGTTGTTTAATGATCTATATGCACAGTTTCTTGGCAACCCCGTAAGGGAACGGTGTGATTATGTATGTATGTATCTATGTAAGTTTACAATGTAGGGTATAGGCCCTAAGCTATATATTTTCCTCTGTCCGTATTCGTAATGATCTGGATGTCCAAGTATGCACGAACCGCTCCCTCTAAAAAAGTACACTGGATTTTCACCAGCACGTTATTGAACATAAAACAATGTGTACTTTTACTCTCGTGTGTGTGTGTATTAAGGGCTATGTGCATGTAAGCCATAAAGGATTATATTTCATCACAATGTAAAACATCACGTAGGTCATAAATCCTTAGGTAAATAAATAAACATATAACCACGTAGCTCTAAATCTAGGAAGAGATTTTTCGTTTTTTTTAAAACAGGGTAGCAGTAAAAACTGTTGTCCTGATTTGGAACAGTTTTTTTTAAGGATTATAATGTCTAAAATAAGGGATTATCAATCAATATTAAATCAAAGGTTCAGTTATATTCGGCAAATAAAATGATTCCTTGCTATTTGTACTATCCGTTGGTAACAGCAAACCAAATAAATAATGCTCTTTGTACATAAATGAATTTAATTTATCAACATATTTTATTGTCTATTACCGGTTAAAAATAATTGATCCTTTATAACCCTAGGGGATATTTAGGAAAGTATAAATTTTTTTTTTATTTAGCACCGTTTCTTCTTGTTCAGTTTATACACATATTTACTTTTACGCTATTGAGCGAGAGATTATGAAGGTTGGATTTAGAGAAGATGTACTCACATTGACGTGCACGGAGAGTGGAAAATCATTTAGGAAAAACCAACGTCGGTACACCCAACCGGGATTCGAACCCCTACCTCTCCGTCATTGTAATTCCAACCTAACACGAGATTGACACCTTAGGCCATGCGACCACGGAAGCAGTTTAGGACAGTATTAGTTCTACGTTAATTGTAACAATACAGATTTCTTCTCTCATCAGGAGGATATATCAGTATGTTATGAGCACTGTATAGTTGACGAACATCTACGGATTGTTGGGCTGTATAAGACCTAAGCATGCGCAGAAAGGGATTTAATCCAACGCTGCTATTTATAAGATAAGACTAACTTAACCTAACCTTTACCCACTTCAGTGGCCAAATGGTCTAAGACCCTTCTCTCGCAATAGACTAGATTTACGATGATGGAGAGAAAGGTTTGAATCTCGGTCTAATGTACAGAACGGAGTTCTTACAAAATAGGTTTCCACTCTCCCTTCAAGCAAATAGAGTACACTTCCTCTAAATATAACCTTCCTAACCCCTAAAACCAAGAGTGTAATTAGTACTTAATGAACGAACAACCCGAACGGGTGATAAGTAACACGCGGTGCTAAAAAAACACACTTACTTTAAATTCGTCCAAATCGAGGTCATGGTTCATATCACGAATGCTATCCGGCCCCGTGATGTATCGGTCAGTGTACCTGGCTACGGACTTAGAGATCCCGGGTTCGATTCCCAGCTGGTACATTGGGTATTTTCTTCTTATATGGGAACTATCCCAACGGTAACCAGAGATTGGTCAATTATGCTTAAGTTATGTTTAAGACTCCCATTGGCTTACATCTCTATATTTAATATTATCACATCATCTCGGTGCGGTTTATGTTTACTTCATAGGTGTACCCTGGGCAAAACTCTGTGCCCTCAGAACGGCGAATTGTCTACAGGCCACCCAACTGGGTGTCATGTCTCTCCAGGTCAGTACCTAATGGCATACGCTAAAAAAATCATAATCCCAAATATGTATTAATACAACACAGCTTACTAATCGTCCGCACTAACCGAACGCTTTCAATGAATAAGATATAACGAAGGAGTTACTATGGTAACGAAAGAGGGGAAAATTTAGGGCAAACACAATCACTATCAGTAAGCCAGGTCGAGATTTGAATCCCTTAACTCTACTTATGTAAAACTAAGCATCAGAACAGTTACGCCTTGGTCCGCGTGCCCATTGGTATGAATCTCATTGGTTTAATAATTTAATAGTTAATATATCATTTTTTAAAACGAACAATAGTATTTTTATGCTGGATTAAATAGTCAAGCTAATTGTTAATTACGGTTAAGGCCGCATATAAATATCATATTCTTTAAATTGAAAAATTATATCTGGACACGGGAATTGAACCCGAGACCTTTGACTTAGTACGCCAATTCTCTAACGAGTGAAATATTCAGGAATCGTCCCGTGTCCAGGGTCATTCTCCACTCATATTTGAAGGCAGAGTCTGTGATGCACGTGCAGAAATCGTCGGCTACAAATTAAGATTCCTGTATATCTCAGTGGTTAGAATCTTGGCGTACTAAGTCAAAGGTCCCGGGTTCGATCCCATGTCATTTTTCAATCTTAAGGAATAAGTATTTATATGCTTCCAACAAGTTCTAAGCATCCGTGGCGGAGTTCATGAGGTAGTTTTATCCGCGTAGTCAAATTTATAACGGAGTGTAAAAGTCTTGACAACTTTTAATTGCGTTTTGAAACGAAGTGGCAAGCCCCCACCCCCTCTCCCAGCTCATCTCCCCTCCTATTCAATTACGTCTCTCGTTTCATTCATGAATCTTGATAGCTACAAATCATTAGACAAGCAACAACCAGCAAGAGTTAAAAGTACTCTTCCTTGATGAGGAATTAATCTAGAAGAACCTCATACTTTAGTTTCTCACGAGGATATTAAATACGTCCGTTTTGTTTTATAAATTTAATTTTTCAAACCATTTACTATTTAAGGACGCTGCCTACCTGTGACGTAACGCCAAGCCACGATACGATTTCCCATGTTAACGTATTTACGTTCTGTCTGGCGAATTTTAGAGATATAACATTAAAATAGAAACCAACAATTCTCTAATAAATTTTAAAATAGTATTGCAGTGTCATAAAATTAATTTTAATAACCTAAAATAATTTTGTAAGTGTCCTTTTTTTTAAAAAAAACCCCATCTACAGTTCAATCTGTTTGGTTATTCACTTAAATGGCCTGTAAGAATATTGCTAACACGACATAGATTGAAAATGCCCGTGGAAGCATAATTATATCTATCTAGAATAGGAAACAAGAAACAAATAATTATGAAATGAGTGTAAATGCAAATAGTAATGTGAGTATGTATACTTGTCAGCGGATAAGGGGAAGCGTTATCAGCAGATAAACAAGAGGCCTCTCACTGTGAGCTGGAAAATAAAAATGATAATTTGTTTTAACAAGAACATAATAAAGACTGGTAAACACTTGCCAATTAAGGAACACAAACATTGACATATAGTCTACATTAAAAATTGAATACATAAGAACTAGTAGTTGTGAGGAAATTGTACCACAACTACTTCATACCCTGAACCAAAAGTGGCACGCATCACTGGAGGAAATGGCTTCCTCGTACTCACAAGGTGGCTCAGCCACACCGTTACTTGAACAGGGTGGTATAAGTAAACCAAACCCATTTTAAAAATGAAATAAAAAACTATGCAATGGACAAAACCTTAATAGGAAGAGTTCACAGTTTTTTTAAAAAAACCTTTGATAAAATGTATTATTTACTGTTTAAAAACAACGTCACCCAAATGTGTACCATTAATTGCAATGAACTGCTGCACTCGCTGGTTGCAACGAGACTTGTCAGAATGGCAACACTGCACTGGTTCTCCCCATTTCACCGTCTGGTGACGTTCCATGGACTCCGCGGTCAACGGATTTAAGGTGGGGATGAGGGAAAGTGAAAACAAGCCAGTGCTTTTAGTTTTTACGGAAAACCATTTTTTGTTGTTCAAAAATACATCAAAGATTGCTCCAGTAGAAACAAAGGAGTTTAATTTTCTTCACATGTTGATATCAACAGTTGTTGAATATCTGCTATGTGCTTAGCGGCATTAGATGACACACTTTTTAAATTAAGAGAAAATGTTATCATTAAATTTCAGGACAACTTTTACAGATGTTCAAGAAGTTTTGATATCATCATAAGAAGAAAATTAAACTATGTTTTAACTGAAGCAATATATATTCATTTTGACCCAAAAAAAGTTTAGGTATAAAAGCGGCAAAAACACTGACCTTTCCTCGTGTATGTTACATTCCCACCTTAACAGCTTTCAATTTCTTCTAATAGTCTTAGTTGGAAGAGAAGGTGTTTTCTCATTGAATTCACGATATTGAAGACGAAAAGGACAGAATTGCCAAGAGGTTGATGCCATTTCCTCAGATATACTTCGCAGAGTCGTGTAGGCCTACAGCTTTCGCCAGCGATTTCAGCAGTGCTTTATTTGAAAGAAGAAAAAACTGTGCACATTTGGGTGGGATTTTTTTGAACGGCGAATAATACATTTTGTTTTCAAAGGTTTTAAGAAACCTGTGAATTGTTATAATTAATATTTTGTCAACTGTATAGTTTTATATTTCACTTTTAAAATGTTTCACTTTAACTCGACCACCCTACCCTGTACAACGCAGTCAAAATACAAACCGATACCAGCCGCCCTTTTTATAGCGCGTCTCAATGGGCTATGTTAAAGGTTACGCAATCGCAGTCCATTATTCTCAAAAATGTTTGTACAGTAGCCCCATGACTTCTTTGGTTGAAAAGTTACCAGACCAAATTATGTATCCCTACGCCGAACCATATAATCTACAAAATCATGTGCTTAGCAACTGTCATTTCTGACAGTCAAAATTTATGTATATACCTAAATGTTGACTGTCAGAAGTCAGCTGTGAGCTGTCAGTCAGCACCAAAGAAGCCATGGGGCTACTGTATTTAACCTAATTTGTGGAAACACTTGACCCTCCATTTAGATATTGGCATGAGTGAGTCCATAGAACATTCTCGTTGTATGAATTGATCGTTTCATGTTTGAAGAAATATCTCCTTTAAATTACTATATTACAACCCACCTCGTTGGCGTAGTTGGCTAACGCACTAATCGTGTTGAGCTCGACTGCTGAGGACGGGGAGATCGAGGTTCGAATCTCGGTCGGGTGAACTGGAGGTGGCTTTTCCTAAATGGTTTTCCACTATCCATGCACGCAAATGCGGTTTCACTGCCTCTAATTAAACCTTCCTAGTCCATTAGCGTAGTTAGTACTTAAAGCATATAACCCGAACGGGTAGTAAGACGCGGTGCTAAATAATAATAATAAAAAAGTACTATATTGCAGTGGTTCTCAAATAGATTGCACTACTTGCTCATGAAAAAATGTCTAATGTACTTCCCACGATACATTTTTTTCCAAATGACAAATATCAGGTAGTCTAATCAAAGGAAAATTTTCCCTCTGCTGTCTCAGAAATTCCCCGCCACGTTTGGTTCTCTTATTGTTTTGCCAATTTTCTCTTTGAGATCTGTTCATGTGACCCTGGGGCTAGGCGTACCCCAGTTTGAGAACCACTGTATTATAACATACATCCAAAGGTTGAATGGGGCGAAATTACATTAAATATGCACGTCAACCATGGAATTATATTTCACGGAAAATACGGCCTCAAATATTCCTACGCTAGCCAGGGAAGTCATAAAAAACCATTATTTCAAATGATATTCCCTTTTCATGATGTTTCTTGTACAAAACAAATTTAATTAACTCTCGCTACCTTTGCTTTGAGAAATATAAAACAAAAGAGACTCGTAATATATCCCGTTGCGCGTTTATGCTATGAGTAAAGCATGGTAATGAGTTGTAATCGTATTTTTAACGCTACTTTACATTTTAGTACGTCTCATTCTTGTTTTCATTATTTTATTGCCAACATTATAGATCAGTCGGTAGCGTGTTTGTCTACTGAGATAAGAGTATTGGGTTCGATTTCTGACATGGCCGAAAAATTGATCATTGGTGGATAATGAATTAACGGCAGGGGGACTGGATGTTGTGTCTGTTCTATATTTAAGTTGGTTTATAAGTCGTGTGCTGGCATTCACATGGTGATATACAGTCATTGAATATGTCAAAGGTGTCCTAAAATTTAATGACAACTTTTTATATTGATTTAAAAGTTTCTCATATAATGATCACAACAGATATTCAATAAACTGTTGATATAACCATCTGAAGAAAATTAAACTATAGATTTATATTTGGGGTAGAAAATATTTTTCTATAAGCATTGTGAAAAACACTAGCACTTTTTTCGTTCCATACATCCCAACCTTAAATGTACAAAACCCTTGATTTAAAATTAATATCAGGTATGCAAACTTTTAAGCGAGATCCTTTCAGTTTTATCAACTCTACACAATTCAAATAAAAAAGTTGACTGTGAAGCCACTGTAGACAAATTTATCAAAAACACATATCCTGACTGTCAAATATCGCTGTACTTCATCCATTTTAATCAATGTATTCGCGTGCTATTCAAAAGCTACATTTCATGGACAAGTACGCTTAGGATTAAACTTTTTGCTTTCATGTTTGGAATGGCCCAGCTCTGGCCCATTTACCTCCTTCCTGTGTAGACGATGTATGGTTGGCCTTACATTATTAATGCCCTAGTGACGTGGACTTTACTTCCCGTAACGATTATTTCGTGGAGAACTGGCATGATGATGATGATAGGCATTGGAATATTTACAAATATAAACACAGTAAGTACTACCAATTGTTTGGAAGATTGTCATTCTAAACTCCGGAAAAAAATCCCCCAAAGTGAACCCCAATATATAGGTCATCAATCAAATTTTTAAACAGGAAATACTGGTTGAAACAATGGAGATTCGACATAAACATCACGTGGAACCCAAGCGAGAACTTACGAAATATAATTAAAGGACACATTTTTTTTAAAGAAAGTGTCTCAGTATTTAAAATAAATGTGATTTCTATAGATCATCACACCACTTTTATGGCAATTAATGGCAACAAATAATAAAAATAAATGATAAAGTTGACGATTTCATAGTAAACATCTTATTTGTTGTTAATATTTATTATCTGCCTTTCTACATTAACATCTAAGATCGGCGCCGAAGTGGGATAAGTCAATTTCGATGTGGAAGCGGGCGCCAAAAATGAACACATTTTCATAGGCGCCAAAATGGGATGAGCCTAACCGAGATAGCATCGAAAAATTTATGGAGTGTCACCTCAATTTTTTATTGTTGCCTCTTCTTACTACCTGTTCAGTCTATAAGCATTTATGATAATTACTCTAAGGTGGTATGGATGAGGAAGGAAATTATTTAGGAAAACCACCACCTGTACACCCGACCGGGAATCGAACTCAAATCTACCCGTTATCGACAATCCAGTATATTGCCAGTGTGATACCCTAAGCCAAGCAGCCACCAAATCGGGTTTGAAGTTAAGTCCACGTGCCGACTTTGTGTATAGTTATGTGGCTAGTTAAAATCTTCTGCTAATTTTGAATATACTGGTCGTTAAACAAATTAGTAATTTATTCTGATCAATAAAAATACAACTCCAATATTTATGATTCACTTGTACTCGACTGAATGCACATAATTTCTAAACCGATGCACATTAAAATGTAATCACCTTAAGGTAGAGTATAACGCGAATATAGGTCCACAGTTTTGGCATTTACATATAAAAATGTGACTAAATAAATAAAATATTTAATTAAATTGATATGCTTTGTTTAATGTTCTTCGAGCATATATAATTGTCTCAGCATTTTCTCAATATTCATCATAACAGGATGGCCACCCAAACTTAAGAATAAAATTCTAGTATAGTTTATGAATAGTCTTAGAAAGTGAACGTAAGTTCCATAATAATAGTAATAATAATAATAATATTTGACACCGCATCTTACTACCCGTTCGGATTATACGCTTTAAGTACTAACTACTCGAATGGATTAGGAATTGGGAAGGTTAAATTAGAGGAAGTGAACCCGCATTTGCGTGGAGGGAGAGTGGAAAACCATTTAGGAAAAACAACCCCAGTTCACCCGACCGAGATTCGAACCTCGATCTCCCCGTCCTCAGCAGTCGAGCTCAACACGACAAGCGCGATAGCCAACTACGCCACCGAGGTGGGTCCCTAATTAATGAATAGTTAGAATTAGAAGATCACCTTGTGACTGTAATGGTATAAGCATTTATTCTCAAACAATATAAAATAAATAGTAAATAACTTCATGGGGCGAGCCAGTAAGCGAGCTATACCGACCGGTCTGCCACTGCCGTTAGCGATTATAGTGCCAACATTTGCAGATAGAGGGTCTCATGTGGTCAGCACAACAAACCCTCTGGCCGTAAATCTCCGTTCTCTAAACCAGATATGCTTTATTCAAGTTGATCCTAATTTATCCTGGCAAGGCTGAGTTTGACTCCATTCCAGACCCACTGCTTCAGAGATAAATTTTTGATGCATCAGTGATCGAACCCGGAACCTCTGGATGCCAGAAACTTGGACTACTAGACCCCAAAGCTAGTCAAAATAAATAATAAACTTATATTAAATAAATAACAACTAACCAAACTAATAATTATGTTGAACAAATTATTCTAAACTATTTATTTTATTTTATAAAAGGTGTGTTAAACATATAAAAAATTTGAGTACCAGAACAAATATTATTAGTTTGTATTACATGTCGAAGATATTTAGAGTAGTCCATCACTAGCAATTTTTTTTTAAATTTCATGCCCCTAAAAGCTATTTATAGTGGTCCTCGCCATTAAATTCCCGATACACAAAATTCAAGCAAAATTCTCGGATTTCCTGGTTTTCCTGATCAGTGGCCATCCTGTTCAAATTCTATCAAACGTATGAACAATATTAAAATAATGTTGAGATTACTACAAGTATGAAATTAAACTAAACGTATAGTTATGTATACTTAAATAATATTTTATGTATTTTGGCCCAAAGGGTTTTTGCTATAAAAAATTCAAGTATAACCTCCTTTCCTTAACTCGCGTCCCCTTCTATCTCACCTAAATATTAGTAAGCCATTATATAAGTAATAAACTTAAATTTATGTTAGTATACTATGAACATAAAAAAAGTAAGCGCTACTTGGGATCGATTCTATACGTCGTTGAACATTTCAGTGACTGGATTCCAAAACACTACAGGGCCCAATTTTTTTTTTATCGCCGTGTCTTACTACCTGTTCGCACCAGCCTCTCGGTTTAGTGGCCAGCACCGCTAGATACTGATCTATAGGTCCCGGGTTTGAATCTCGACTATAACATAGGTATTTTTTCCCGAAAGGATAACTATTCCTATGGTCAGCGTGTTCTGGTTAGTTAGTCTTAAATTAGGTTTAATATATCCATTTGGCTCCACACCATAATCACTATCATCACGTCATCTTAATGCGGGTCTACCCTGGGCGACGTTTTGTTCCCACGGAGCGGCTAAAAATCTACATACAAGGTAACCTTACTATTTGCTGCACCTCTCACGGTCAAATATGCCATACGCTTTAAGAAAACACACAAAAACTTATATCGTCAGGTTGTACGCATGTATGATTATTCTAATGGGGCAGAGATGAGGAGGGAAGTATTTTATAGGTAATCTACCGGCATTTGCGTGTAAAGAGAGCTGGAAATAATATAGGGAAACCACTCTCAGTACACCCGACCGGGATTCAAACACCAATTTCCCCGTCATGAGAAGGTCAGTTCAACACAAGATTAGCGCCTTAGACTAGAGATTTTAAACCTTTTAAAATTCACGGCCCGCTGTAAAAAGCAATAAAACTCTCAAGGAACACCATCAGTTTTTTTAGGGCGAGCTTTTTTCATTAAAAAGCAGTAATAAGATTTATTATTTAAAAACTTCAATATCTTAAATTCTAACAATTGTTTTCTTTTTAAAAAGAATATTGATCATTGATGAGTAATGACAAGAGAATTGTTTAGTTTTTTTTTTATCGCTTCTTTTAGATCCATTCCCAAAATCGTGGCCCACCTGCTGACCCTTAGGCATCATTCATAGCACGCATGTGTCGTGACACACCGGTTGTAAAACACTGCCTTTTTAAAAAAAAACGTTTATCTTAGTTACAAATGTTTCAGATTTGACCATAGTTATTGTTACAAAGAGTTGTAATCTAACCAAAGTTATGAAATTGTACTAAGCAATACAATTCTAGCAATGTCCAAAAGTTGAGTTGAAAAATGTGGTCGACATTAGTTATTTGTTTTATATTATGGTTAGAAGACTCAATAACCTTGGTCAAACTTGATTTGGTGGCCGCGTGGTTTAAGGCGTCACATTCTCAATAGGCTAGATTGTGGCTAGAGTCCCGGGGAGGGGGGGGGGGGGGCGTGAGTG
>CABEEJ010000266.1:254013-287643 GCA_901482245.1 Timema douglasi
GAGTTTGACCGTATTAGAAAATATTAAAATTTAGAAAGAAAATTTTGATTAATTTATTCATCTGTCTAATTTATATCACGTTACCTACATTTAGTTGTTAAAAGTTTAGTGTAAACTAAGCATATGTAAAATTAATTACATTTAATCACAGTTCTCCGTTAGATAGTAATCGTGGGCGTTGAACAATACAGTGCCCCGCACCAGTGGACATGCAGACTAGACTTCGGGCTCATCTATTATGGTTTGTCGGTGATGGTCAAGATCAGGTTTAAATCTCAGATGGGAGTACCAAGGGTACTTTTAGATAAATTGTTTTCCAGGTTGCCTCAATGTAAATTGGAGTACTTTGACCTAAAGTCTACTTTCCTCTATTTATTGAAAATTTAAGGTTAATTTAAATATTGGTTTTGTTTTGGATAATTGGGGTGCACTTTTATGAGTCGTCAGGGTATATTATCAAACGACTGACAGTAGCTTAATTATATAACAAACACATCACCCAGTCCCCCGGACGATAATTCATCAATGAGAAACGTTAAGATCATATTCTCCCAATGACACATTTTTCACCTGAACCGAGATTAGAACCTGGGACTCTGTTCTATGGAAGGGTGCGCTACCAACTGAGCAAAGGTATCATTATTCAGATTTTGAATTTAAAAAACAATGGATGGATTGAAATTAAAGTGTCGAACTATACCAACTAATTTATTATACTATCCGAAAAATATACGAGTCATCTTATGTCTTGTGGTTTGAATTACTTAATTCTAAAATAAACAAAACCGATATCACATTGGCATACTGACAGGCCGGTTTGGTGATAAAGTTCGTAAATGATCAAAATAAATAAATAATTCAAATAATTAATGGTTTATTACAGTAGTAACAAACTTTTATTTTTTGCACAAGAGTCAGTTCAGAAAAAATAAGTTTTCGTTGATCGCTTTTAAATAATAGTAAAAAAGTTTTTTTCTTAAGTTAAAAATGATAGATTCCATTGGGAAATAAATGTGTGCTATTTCAAATTAAATTACCAATTTTATTTCACATAAAAATGCCAGAAAGCAATTTTATACTGCATAGCTAGTGACGAAACCAATGACACTAATTATTTTTATAAAAATTACAGATATCGTTTTTTAAATATTATTTTCTTGATTAGATTATTGTATTATGATTAATGTGAGGTAAAATGAGTTCAATATATTTTTTAATTCAGTATATCAAACTTAGTATTTTTAATTGACCTTCGTGGTCAAGTAGTCATATTTTCTGGCTACAGATCCAGAGGTCCCGGGTTCGATCCCCGGTGCTTCCAGATTATCTGTGAAGCAGTGGGTCTGGAACTGCAGCCTCGTGAGGACAAATGAGGAGCTACTCGAATGAAAAAGTAGTGGCTCCAGTCTAGAAAATGGAGATAAACTGCTGGGTGGGTTTGTTGTGCTGACAACATTACACCTTCTATCAGCAGATGACGGCATTATCTTCACCAACAGATGGTCCGCTCTGTCAGTGTGGCTCTATTGCGGGCTAACACCATGGATTTCCCCCCTTGAAATTGAGTTGTAGGCCGTGGATGTATTTTAAATCAATTTCTTAGTACATAGATAGTTATTGAAGTGATATCTTGTAAAAAAAAATTGAAAATTTGTTGTGATCAACATCTTTGGTCAACTTTCGGGTTATTTATTCAAGTGATTTCTTGTGTTGTTTTATATATTTTGATTATCAATGTTTGGATGTACAAATTAAAGCATTGATTACTACCAAATTTAAAATTTGTTTAGTTCCTAGACTCAAAGAGTCCGTTTATCCTCACATATAGCACCAACAGTAACCAAACTAAGTTAGGCAACTCAAACCAAGCGTCACAGCTGGGTTTAGTTACATTTTTTTGTCTACTTTGGAAAACCCTGAGATTTAGACCAGCGAAACAGTCTTATTATATTCTTTAAATTGAAAAATGACACCTGGACAAAGGAATTGAATCCGGGACCTTTGGATTATTACGCCAATGTTCTAACCACTGAGCTATGCAGGAATCGTCCCGTACCCAGGGTCATTCTTCACTCATATTTTAAGGCTGAGTCTATGTTAGACGTGTGAAAATCGTCAGCTACAGATGTGTGATTTGTTTAAGATCTGTCAAATAATGAAACTACCATTGACCAGGGAGGTTTTTTTTGTTGCCAATAGTACAATGACAATTGTGCATATATATGGGCATATCATCATGAGTTAAATAGCCACGCTATAATAGTTAAGTACGATTATAGCCTATCTGACTATGTTCCTTAAATTTTAAAATGAGACCTAGACACGTGAATCAAACCCAGAATTTTTGGATTAATAGTTAACATCTATAATAGCTTGGCTATTTGAATCATAAGTCTTACTATATATTTAAAAATACCACAAAATTGAAAAAATAATTATTTTAAAGTGAAAAAAACTATTAAACTGATAACAACGTCCTTGTTGCCACATGAGGGATCAGCATTGGGCGATCTCTATCATGTGAGGAGGGCTGAAATTTTAAAATTAGTAGCTCCTGTGTACAACCATATGTACCGCAAAGCTGGAGTTCTAATTATTATTTTAATGTATTAATAACTGTGTTAAAAGAAATAAAATGAATTTTTTTTTGTCTGTATGTTTAAGCATAGGAAAGCGTTGCGCCAGAACTTTTGCTAGTTATTTATAATTTGTAATGTTAATGTTAATTACCTTGAAGTGTGACAAACGATTATTTAAATAAAACTTTGACTTGTTATTTATTATTTCATAAACTTTTAATTTATCTTCATAGAGTTGACCACTGCAGTTTGTTGGCTATCAATAAAATCAAAGAGATTGAAATTTAAAAATTATTAAGGCCTAAATAAATCTGGCTAAACTATTTTGCGGTTGTATGATAAAATCATATACATTGTAAAAATCTTTTTAAATTAGGTAAAATTAATTTTATTTTCCAAAACAAGGATATTAAGTTTTAATTTTTTATAGATACAATCAACCTCGGTGATCGTTGGGTAAAGTGCTCGCTTCTGATGATCGTGGGTTCAAACCCAACCGGGTTCGAAGGATTCTTTTCTGAGCGATAAATATCAGTAGCACAACTTCCTTCGGAGGAAAAAAAGCCATCGGTCCCATATCAATTTTGGCGTGTGGTAAAAAAAAAACTGGAAGGTAATTGAAAATATCTTTCCCGACAAAATGTATAGGCTCTTTCACTCTCACTCATAGAAATTCTCGTGTGCTGATATAAGCAGTCTGTTTAGCAAGTGCACGTTAAATAGCTACATCAAATAAATAAAAATGTTTATAATGTAAGACTATTTGTGCTCTCTACTGCACATTTTTGTATTCTAGTACATTGCTGAAAACAAAGATTTGCACTATTAAAATATCCCACACAAGTTTTCAACTAAGTTACATGCACTGAATTCAATATTTAATTATTTACGAAAACATCTGTACGTACAGGATGTAAGAAACATATAGACTCAGATTTAATTAGATGATAAACCTATAACTAGTTTCTATATTTGAGATTATCTTCTGATCTGATCATTACATTAGGATATTTCGATCTAAGTGAGCTACTTACACATGTAATTGAATGATGTAACGCTTATAATCAAGTGAGCACTATTCCTGAGTAATTGCACCCGACATCTGGAGAATTGATTGGAGTGGAAACAAAATTATCCTTTCGAGCACAGGTGCGATGGACATTCGCTCGCAAGAGTATATGTTTCACCTCCGTCTTATATATGTAAGAAATACATTCACATATATATGTACGGAAGGTGCAAGGTTGTTCTGGAAATTCCAATTTTAGCTCAGATTGAGTTAGTGCTGCCATCTTTTCGACAATCATGAAAACTTTCTAATTTACTTTAGATTATGGTTAAGGTTCTGTAAAATGTAATTAATTTAAATTGTTCGGATCTTTATAGGGTTTGAGATATAAAAGTTTTGTCCTAAAAAATGTGTGTAATGTGATTTTCCTCATTTTTCCCTTGTACCCTTTAATATAATTCAAGAGATTAAATAATTGATTACCACCACCCCGTTTTTATGTGATCATGCGGTATAAGGCGACAGTCTTGCGATATACTGGATTACTTGTGATACGGTGATCGAGGTTTGAATCTCGGCTGAGCTCAACGGGTGGTGGATTTACACATGTGATACCTCCACGCCTAAGCTATTGCTCTCTCTCCCTCCCCCCTATATCTGTAACAACATTTATATTACCCACATCGGTGGTCACACGGTCTAACGCATCACTCTCGCAGCAAACTGGATTAACAGTGACGAAGAGGTTGAGATTTGAATCCCTTTACGGTGTATCGTGAGTGGTTTTTCCATTAATTGTTTCATTATATCCCTCTACGAAAATGCGGATACATTTCCACTCACTCTTACCTTCCTTAACCATATTATATTAGTGTCAACTTGGAAATATCCCGGACTGGTGTACAAAAAAAATATTTAAACCTGCTAATTAAAATATATTGTTGTATCCTATAATATAATATTCTATAAATATGTCTAAGAATAAGTTTGTTTTTTTATTAAAGGTATTTAACGTGCACGTTCTGAACCAACAGATTATATCAGCACACGACGTATGAACTAATTTATTCTATAACAAACACAACATCCAGCCCCCAATCGTTATTCATCACCGATAAAAATCCCCAGTTCACCAATAACAGATTTTTAGGCCGTGCCGTAAATTTTCTCACTGAGCAGACACGCTACCGACCGAGCCAAGGTATCACAACAAGGTTATGCTAGTGTATAATTTATTTAAGATGTGTTTAGAAAGCTAACGTTTAATACGCTCAGTAAGAAATAAATGGTACTCTTCACCACACAGAATTTCTCCACCATATCTTAAAATAGACATTTACTAAAAACTCGTAAGATTTGTAAAATTTAATAATAGGTGTGTACATTATTGTAGAATCACTACACCAAAGATCATAAATGAAATAGTATCCACACTGTTACTTACTCTATGCTATTAGGAACTAGGAAAGATTGTTACAGAAAATTAAAAACATCTTTGTCCACCAAAGAGCATAAGAATCAAATTCATTTTTAAAGACCTGAATTAAAAAGTATAATATATATATATTTATATATCTACTTTTTAATTCAGGTCTATGAAAATGAATTTGATTCTTATGTCCTTTTATATATATATATATATATATATATATATATATTTATTTATTTATATTTGCGTATAGCTCAGACATTATATGTTTTATAAAATTATATTTAAAAAAAAAGATGTTTATCTTTAATTGTATTACAACTTTACAATGATAAGTTATTTCGTATTTCAAATAGTTACGGATAAATGATCAAAATTGTAAATTTTTCCCTATATAGAATACTCTAAAAGTCATTTTCATGAGAAAATGAGAATTGCAATCTTGTTTATAGTGATAAACCGTGTCTGAATACAAAATTTAATCAAAAACGTTAGAGCAAACTTCGAGAAATTCTATTTTTTTTTTCTATTTTTTCCTTGTAGTAAATTACCCTTTAATTTAGGATTGGATACTTAATTCTAAAAACCCCTCGGGGTAACGTTATGAAAACTCTAGGTACCTAGTTTTAGCCCCATCGGTAAAACAGTTTCGGCTCTAGCTCAAGGTAAAAACAAACGGCATTACGAAAACAACATTTTTTGTGTTAGGGGGGTCATAAAACGTCGACACTGATCAAAACCTCGAGTTCGATTTTTTTTTGCGATCATAATACTTTCTCTCCTATGTGTCGAGAGAACGTAATAACCAACAGTCTTCCAGTACGATAAATATCATGTTTTATTGTAGAATGAGAGATTTGTTCGACTCTCCTCTTTGAATTATGAATAAGGTCCTTAAATCAGTAGTCAAACGCTATACAAACTGAGTTGAAAGCGTTGGACTGCTTTGGATGTCCCTCCTTAACCAAGTATCAATGTTAATTAAGATTGGTTAGATCCACCTCGCGAACCGAAAAGCAAATACAAACCACTTGGGCTTTCATCTCAATTTCCTTTTCAAGTGATTGGAACGGAGAGAAGCATTCTAGAGCCAGACGAGATCACCAGATAGTAGAACGTGACGACAGGGAGAAATCGTGAAAAAAAGGATAAAAAGAAGACGAAGAAGTAACATAGAGTAAAAAGAGGTAGGAATAAAGAGTAAATAAAGGCTCGTAGAGAGAGAGAAAATAAAATATGGGGTTAAGGTAAAAGAAAAGAAAGGACTCTCGTCATTTCGAAGGCTTACAAAATTCGGGACTAAAACACTCAATCCTGTGCTTTTATTTGCCCTTGGGATCGATCCTACCAACACGTAAAGGTCACTTTCTTTATTTCGGACCTCTTCATGATCCCTACATACAGTTTTATTTCATGTATCCTACCTTCTCATATAAAGTACAGAAATCTCTCGCACTTTCCTTTATAAATCTAGTTTACCTATCGTAAAGCACATAGTTTTTTTATTAAATGTTTTCCTGGTCCGAGCCTGGACTGAAAAGGAAACGATCATGCCTATTTATTTATTTTTGTTTAGAGAAAGGGATTTTAAATTCCATATTCAATCCCTTCTACCTTCATTCTTTCCACCCCTGTATTATAAATTTATGGTTTCTTCTTTCACTCAATTATCATCCTTTGCACTACCATAGCTTTATTTTCCTTCAGACCCGCCTCGGTGGCGAAGTTGGCTAACGCGCTAGTCATGTTGAGCTCGACTGCCGAAGACGGGGAGATCGAGGTTCGAATCTCAGTCGGGTGAACTAGGGGTGATTTTTCCTAAATAGGTTTCCACTTTCCCTCCACGCAAATGCGGGTTCACTTCCTCTAATTCAACCTTCCCAATTCCTAACCCACACTTGTGTGGAGAAAGAGTTTAAGAAAGAAAACAAGTTCACTCGACTAAGATTCGAACCTTGATCTCACCGTTCTCGGCAGTCTAGATCAACACGAAACTAGCGCGTTAGCTAACTACGCCACTGAGGGTGGTGGTAAAATTGTTACACCTTTCTGGGTGGACGAAGTGTACACTAGCTGAAGTTATGCTTTGTAATTGTGTTTTTATGTTTTTCTGACATGTTTGATTTTTAATCTGAATGATTGATTATGTTGTATGTCCTTCAAACATGTTTTATTTACCCAAAAAAACTAATTGGTTAATACCTATCATCAGATAGTCTGGCTATACTTTTATTTTGTCCATTTGACATAGCTTAATACGGGCGCTTTAAGCTCTAAATAAGGAGGACCAGGTGGTCAAGTTTTTCTAATCCATGTATTCATTTAACTATTCTGAGTGCTTATGGCACAGTAATGTTTCGTAACGCCCTAGACGACATGTTCACATGTTTCATATTTGTATGGCTACAAGCAGTTTGTCTAGGATCTAGCTAGATCTGTGTCACACTACATTCTTTTTGGCACCTTTTCTGTGTTACTATTTTGGGTGCGCAAAGTGCGGAACACGGCTAGTTTCATATAGTGGTCCGCACGGATAATATTTATTTTCACACTTTGTTGGCGCCTCGTTTGGCCATGTATTTAATGTTAGATTGTGCTAGGTTTGTTGCATACCCCAGGGTATGAGTAATTGTTTATATGTACTATTGAATGCTCCGACAGTACCCACCGGGAAAAGACTGGCCATAGTACTACATGGTGTTGACACCTGACTGTTAGCCAACTGTATGTATATAATAGCTCGCCCATTTATTGTTCATTATTTAGAGTATCTATGGGACTCTCTTGACACAAATTTAACCTAGTAACTCTAAAACTATAGGATTTACAGTAGTGTTATATATTAGCTACTCTTTCATTATGTTTTCTGTTTGGACCCTTCTGGCTGTAGTCGGGCGCAAGTCCAACTACCTTTGTGCTTTTTACTTAGCTCTCCTTTTAACCTTTACTGTGTTGTTTTAGACACTTATTCTTCCTAGCTACGACAAGGTCTTATATTTCTGGAGTTGTTAAATTCTACCATATTCAATCTAAAGGTACTGTATTCCTTTTTACTTTGAATTTATACTTGATACTCCGAACTGATATTCCTGACACTATATACTGTACCCGATATTTAACTTTATATCTTGTTAGTCTACTGTAAACCTTTATCTCATCTTATTTTTTGTTATAATAAATTTATTTCTGTTCCCTAAGTATTATTCTATGTTTCAGCAACATGATACCTCTTATTTCCTTGTCGTGTATTTACCCTGTACTAGTAATCGTTACCTCCTCCATATATTAGAAGGGGAATCAACGATTCAAGACACGCATCCGTGCGCGTCAGGAGGACCTATAGCTTAACGTGGGATCCGAACCACGGTGGAGGCCTGGAATTCCACACATCCACAAGTTGTAAATTAATACACGCTTTATCAGAGGTGGAGGAAGGGTTTTACAATCAGATAAATCAGTTCCGGGATCAAAGCTTGGACCCCGGACCCCCCAGCACAAAAGTCTGACACCTTACCCCTAGACCGCCAAGTCACCATATTAATTTTTAATTGATATTACTTGAATTTTTTTTACGTAGGGATAAAGCTAAATTTAGTTTTTTAAGGGGAGGGGGCCTCAAGGGCAGGGTTAGGAAGGTAACGCAACACTAAAAACCCTCATTATTAAATATAATTTTTGTTTTATTTTATAGATAATTATATATAATTGTTTTAGCACCATGTCTTACTTCCTGTTAAGGTTTTACGCATTATGTAATAATTAAACTAATGAGTTAGGGATGAAGAAGATTGAATTTAGATTAAGTGCACCCGCCTTTGCGTGAAGGGAAAGTGTAACACTACTTAGGAAAACTAACCTCAGTACACCCGACCGGGATTCGAACCCTGATCCACCTGGGTGATCTGGTCTATTGCAAGATTGACGTCTTAGACCATACGGCCACCGAAGGTGGTTTTAATACTTCAATTACATAGGGCATATTTGTGATATAGTCTACAAGGAAAGAAGGGAAATAATTTGAATACACGGCTTTACTAATCTAAAAAAAGTAATTCGTCACAATAAACCAGAGGAAGCCTATTTAACATGCACTGATTATATCAGCACACGACTTATATTATAAACTAACTTAAACCTGGAACAGGCACCACTCCCAGTGCTCCAACCGTTAATTCATCACCGTTAAAGGGGAAACCCACCTTTCACCAATTATACATTTTTCAGCCACGCTACGAATCGAACCCAGGACCCTTATCTCAGTAGACAGACACGCTACCGACTGAGCTAAGACGTCGGACGATTTAAAATAATTAGTGTTTCATTGCGATATGGTGGCCATTGGCGGTGAAATGTGGTTTCGAATTCTGCTCAGGTGCCCTTGAGCAAAGGTGTATAAAGAGAATTATTCAATTGGAGGGGGAGAGTGGGTTCGATAGAAAATGTTAGTATGCGTGTATATGAATTCCCTCCTGAACCTTCTCCCCTTTGTTTGCCCTTACCCCTTAGGAGAGGTTTTCTTCAGGGCATTTCCAACCAACTTCGATGAACATCCTTTAAAATTCCCTTTATTCATACCCCTTAGAATAAACCGTTAGTAAAACGTGTGTTAAAATGTATTAATTTTAAAAATAATGTTTAAAACTACTTACTCCTGTAGACAAATCTTGATTTCTGCTTATATAAGTTATTTCAATGAGGGACAGTTAAACTATTAAACAAACAACTTAACCTAAGACACATATAAATAAAAGCTCTGCGCAACTTATAAAATAAAAGGCAAGGCCCAATACTAAGTACAAACTAAATTTAATAGGAAGAGCCATTTATTTTTATTTTTTCTGTCAACATTGAAACCATTTTACTATGTTAGAGGCAAAATAGCATCTGCAGTATACATGACTTGACGTATGAATATATTAAACAAAATCTAATAACTTTGAAGTTTGCCACATAAGGTTCTTCATATTAAAATTTGTGAGTACTTGGGTTTTTTATGGTCTGCAGCTAGTTCCTTCCTTTTTAACCCGCCTCGGTGGTGTAGTTGGCTAACGCGCTAGTCTGTTGAGCTCGACCGCTGAGAACGGGGAGATCAAGGTTCGAATCTCGGCTGGGTGAACTGGGAGAGGTTTTTTCCTAAATGGTTTTCCACTCTCCCTCCACGCAAATGCGGGTTCACTTCCTCTAATTCAAGCTTCCCAATTCCTAATCCATTAAGCGTAATTAGTACTTAAGCGTATAACCCGAAAGGGTAGTAAGACACGGCGCTTAATAATAATAATAATCCTTCCTTTTATTATTATTTAGCATCTTGTGAATGTGGGGAACGCCAGGCCTCCACCGTGGTTCGGATTCCACGTTAAACTGTAGGCCCTCCATTTCATCTCACAATCACCCTACCATTACACATTAGCGTAAGTGCGTACAACCCGAACGGTTAGTAAGAACCGGTGCTAATAATAATATTATTATTTAGCACCACGTCTTACTACCCTTTCGGGTTATACGCTTAAGTACTAATTACGCTAATGAATTAGGAATTGTGAAGGTTGAACTTAGAGGAAGTGAACCCGCATTTTCATGGAGAGAGCGAGAGAGAGTAGAAACAATTTAGGAAACCCCCCCAGCCCCATTTCACTCGACCGAGATTCGAACCTCGATCTCTCCATCTTCGACAGTCGAGCTCACCACGACTAGCGCGTTAGCTAACTACGCCACCGAGGCGGGTTAATTCCTTCTTGTCCTTACCATTTACATAATTACGGTGTCACTTACCTGCCTTAGGTATCAGCTGGTTGGGGAAAAAATTAAATTTCACTCACCGATTCAGCTTAAAAAAATTGTTTTAATCATAACCAAATTTGTCAAAATAACATGTCGATCCGCTTTTATGGCTGCATGGTTCTAACGCGCGACTTACGCAGTCTGCCGATGAGGGAGAGATCGAGGTTCGAATCTTGATCGGGTGTACTGAGGGTGGTTTTTCCGAAATAGTTTTCCACTCTTTCTACAAGCATATGTGGGTACACTTCATTGAAATATAACCTCCATAGCCCCTAAAACCATTAACGTAATTAGTACATAAGCGTATAACATGAACTGGTAGTAAGACGCGGTGGAATTAAAAAAATATTATATCACGTTTACATTTCAAAGTGAATTACACTATTAGAAAGCTAAAAGAATAGAGAAATAAGTCATTTTTGGTAATTTTTTCAGGAGAAAGAAGAAAAAACTTATTGTTTCATCATTTGGATTATTTCATTTAGAAAGAATATTTAGTGCTTTTGTGATTTTTTTTGATTTTTTTTATCTTATTTACTGGCACTTTGGTTATGTTTAATTTATTTCCACCCTTCAAAGGGAGAAGTATTGTGTTCGTCAAAAAAATGTAACTCAAGATTTTCATGAATGTCATCGTTTCATGACCCTCCCCCCGAATCCGAAAAAGTTGTTTTCTCAATGCCGTCTGTTTGTCTGTACCTCGGGCTAGAGCCTAAACTATTTTACCGATTGGAATAAACCTTGGTATCTGGGGTTTTAATAAGGTTGCCTCAAGGGATTTTTGGAATTGGGTATTTAACCCTAAAATTAAGGATAGTTTCCTTAAGGACGAAAAGAGATTTTTTTTTTATCAAAATCGGCTCTAATGATTTTGATTAAATTTCATTTCTAAGCTTTGATCAATATTGCAAACAAAATGGCTAATCTCAATTTTTTGTCAAGATGACTAAGGGTTCCGGTCTGATGCGTAAATTCTATTTTTTTTTCATAGCTCTTTGAGATATGAAATTACTTATTGCAAATGTTTAGGTAAATTTATAATAAAAATATATTTGAAACATATTTTTATAAAAACAATAATTATCAAGCTATACGCAAATATATGTATTTTTCACTTTTCGAACACAGAATTTAAAGTATTGCGACCGTAAAAAAAAAGTCTACCCGATATGTTGATTGATGTTGAGGTTTCATGACTCCCCGAACCTTAAAAAGGGGTTTTTGAAATGCTGTCTGTGTGTGTGTGTCTAACACTAAATTTAAAAGTAGTTTACTAGAGGGCGAAAAGAGAAAATTTTGATTTTCTCAAAATCAGCTCTAATGATTTTAATTAAAATTAGTATCTAGGCGTTGATTAAGATATTAAATAAAATCGCTATTTTCATTTTCCCATGAAAATTAATTTTATGGTACTTTAGAGCAGCGGAAATTTCCATATCTCCGTAACTATTTGAGATACAAATACGAGTAACTCATCATTGCAAAATTGTATTACTATTAAAAATAAAAAACTTTATATAAAATATATTTTTATAACACCCATAGTTTCCGAGATAATGGCTAATATATTAATATAGCTTTGTAAGATTTAGTTGCAGATATACTACTAATGTTTTAACGCACTAATTCTCATTCCATTGAGTAATTAAATATTAGTAAGTCTTGCAAAACTGTAGGTTCTTTTTACTTCAACCTCTTAGCGGTGATTTTTGTACAGCAATAATCTAGCTCCTTCATTTTAGACTCAATAGTCAATATTTACATTATTTTTTAATAGTCAAAATTTATAAATGAGGAATTTAATAGTAATGCGCTGACCTGAAGATGTGTAATACCTGATAAAATGTCGAAAATGTTAACAGGAAATAGAAATTTATATACGAAGTGTTGACCCTTGTGGACCCAATATTGATCTTTTTTATTGGTCCAAATATACAAATGAAGACTATAATCTTTAAAAATAAGATTATAAAATTTAAAACCTAGGCTCGAAAAATGTTTTACGTGTAGCGCAATATAGGTTCGTGTTTGCAAGGGAATATTGTTTCGTTTCACATATTTTACAAGTTTTCAGTAAATATCTCCATTTTTAAACAATGAAGTGAGAAAGTCCGTGAGGAGTTCTGTACCATTTATTTTTCCTTGGATTTTAAGTAGATAATACTTTACCTTATTGATAAAAATAAATAAGTACAATATGCCAAACTGTATTATGTTCATAGGGAATTACTGTTGTTCGCATTGTTTAGGACGTCAGTCTCGTGGTATATGTCAAACAATTTTTAAAAAGAGACACCCGAGGTATTCCGATTGGTTAGAGCATTTAAATGGAATTTTAATTTCTGAGTTAGAAGGACCCACCAAACCCGAAGTGACCCACACCCACCGAACCTGAATTGCCCTGGGCCTCCTCAAGATCTAAATCCGGCGCTGATATTATATTTCTTAACGTAATAACAGCAAAAAAAATCTCAAGTTAAAAAAATAAATTAAACTTTCTTTTCTTTATATTAATAAAAAGATAGAACTGTTTCACTAGTTCAAATTATAGTGTTTTCTAAAATATAATACAGAGAACCGTACTAAGGTCCGACTTTTGGTTAGAACTGTGTGATGTTATCCGTGGGGAGAGACAGGCACTTAACACCTTAAACCATGTGATAACTGATGAGTCTAAAACCATTTAAAAAATAAAGTAACCCCACCCCTTGAAATTATTACCAAACATTCCGCGCTGATGATATAATCTCTTAAACACATATAAACTTGAAAATCAAATTAAATAACGATAGTGAAAGATGGAGGTTTTAGTCAATAAAACGGTTTTTCCTGATAAAGCAGGGGGTAGGAGGGGAGGGGGGGGGGGACTTGTCCGTCCTTGAGTGACGTGGAGTGGCTCGTTGATTGATTTACTCGGTGTCGTATCATCAAGTGACCTGCCTCTTCACTCCCATTATAAAAAATATGAGATTCGAGATCTTTACTTCCCGGCGATTCATCATCTACCTCCCCTACCGACAATTGATCGGATCTTTTACAAAAATTTTATTTTCACCCCTTCTCGCTACCTTTCAGGTTATACTCATGAGTATATACTCGTACTAATCACGTTAGTGTGGTACGTCGGTTGAAGGTATAATGTAGAGGAAATGTAGCTGCATTTTAGTGTAGGGATGATAAGGAACCGTCTAGGGGAGAAAAACACCTTTGTAATGGTGAGTTAGTGCCCTTCTTCATGGATATTAGAGTAATACATCATGTACTGTTTATAAAATTAAATAAAAAATAGTTTATTTCTGTTTTATTTTCGCAAGTCAAATATTTTTTTAAACTTTGAGTATTTTCTATTCATTAAAACAAATATAATCTTGACACCTGGCTCATATCTGTCAAGTGGTTTGAGAAGCTTAATATGATTAAACGGGTCATAGCATAAACCCAGGTGAAGTATACATAAATTTAGTACATTTTTAATAAAAATATATTGTAGCGTCGTTCCGAGCTACAAGCGTATCAACATTAAAAGAAACATCATTTGATAGTCAATAGGGTAATATTATGTACAATTAAACCTACTATGCGCCCCCATTTCGCGGTGTTTTCCCGAACCACCTGTCTGCCTCTCCTCGCAACCCACGATGCGTACGCCCGGCCACAACTAGATCCACAATTAAACTGACCTACTCAACTTTTTAAGACGAGATAGTTCCCGCCCAGAGTACCATGAGGCGCGTCTGGTGCTAGAACCTGCTACCTGCGAGAACAGTCTAGGTGACTATTCTAGGATGTTCCAGTCTGGCAGACCACGTGGAACAAGAGACGTCACGTCCGGTCTCATCACACGTCCTCCTCCCATTTGATACCTCTCGTCACCTGTTTCCCCATCCCTACAACCTCCTCTCTGAGAAATATAAATACTGCCAAGAGTGCTAAGGAAAAATCGCTCTTGGCGGGATATCTACAGGGAACACTGCTACGCACTATTATAATTTAATAACAAAATTCATATTTAGGTAAAATGTAATTCTATTATTATTATTATTATTATTATTATTTAGCGGTGACCTGGCGGTCTAGGGGTAAAGTGTCAGACTTCTATGCTGGCGGCCGGGGTTCAATCCTCGGTCCCGGCATAGATTTATCCGATTACCAAACCCTTCCTTCACCTCTGACAAGACATCTTGTGAATGTGGGGAATGCCAGGCCTCCACCGTGGTTCGGATCCCACGTTAAACTGTAGGTCCTCCATTTCATCTCACAATCACCCTACCATTCCACATTAGCGTAAGTGCATATAACCCGAACGGGTAGTAAGACGCGGTGCTAATAATATTATTTAGCACCGCGTCTTACTACCCGTTCGGGTTATACGCTTTAATTACTTATTACGCTAATGGATTAGGAATTGGGAAGGTTGAATTAGAAGAAGTGAGCCCGCATTTGCGTGGAGGTAGAGTGGATAACCACTTAGGAAAAACCATCCCCAGTTCACCCAACCGAGATTCGAACCTCGATCTCCCCGTCCTCAGCAGTCGAGCTCAACACGACAAGCGCGTTATCCAACTACAGCCACCGAGGCGGGTGATGCAATTCAAAATGCCTCACAGGTCTTATTTGTTTAAATAACAAAACTTGATAAATTAAAAATGTAACTAAGATTTTGGGCTTTTATTTTGACATAACAATTTAAAAGTAGATTAGAATTTTTTGTGGGACAATGCTTAATTCGGTTTGACTTGATAATATTTAAATGTTAAAGTTAGATATTTGTGTCCTTAATCCTTCTGAGAAGATGAAGTAAATGTAAACTTTTGTTAAAGTTATTATTACGATAATAAGATTTATAACGTAGCATTTTGTGATCAATTGTATTTTGGACAAATTTAATTCACAGGTCTAAAATTAAAACACATGACTGCTATGTGTGGAAATATATAACGATATTCTTTCACTTAACTTTTAATCCAAGTTGATAAGTCATTTTAACGGTGTCTGAGAGGACGTAATCAATTTTGTTTATTGAGCAAAATTAAATTGTAGATTTCAAGATGTGTCTTAATAAATATTTAATATGTATTTCATATTATAAATTGTTATGGAAATGATAAACTGGGTTAAAAAAAAAAGTACTACCTTACAAGTTGAATAGTTATAGGCTAGGTAATTCCTTAAATATTTAATGTTACCTACGCTTATTTTTATAAATTCATACATATCTTTTATGGTAAATAAATAAAACATTCACATCTAGACTAGATGGTTGTTGCCTTACAATTGATTTTAATTAAGTTGATTTTCTTTCAACGGTTTGAAAATATTGTTTATGAATTGCAAATGCAAAATATTAGTTTTACTTTTGGGTGTACCTCAAGTGTCTGCAGATGGAATTTCCGGGATACATGGTCGATTATATTATTTGCTAATATAATCAAAACAAAAAGTCCTTACAGCTTACTCTGAATTCCTCTATTTTTTAATGTTGTACGCCGCCCTTTGTCCTGAAGGATATAGCAGGGGGTAAAAAATTTACAAACACTCTTTGGTGCTTAGTTTTAAGTGCACTTAATTAAGTTAAGTTGATGTGATATGCAAAATACCAATATAACAATGTATTTGAAAACTAAGCGTTAGTACTCCAATTTAAGAAATAAATATAGATTATCGTAGTTAAATATAGCTAAAATATTATATTTTATGGAAGGAAATATTTTTTAAACCATTAAATATAATTTATATTTTATCTAACCTAGAATAATTAATATTAAAAATAAATACACTAAGATAAGTGAAATAGATAACAATTGTGTTATCGCTTTATTATGGGGGCACAGTTTCTGGTTTATATTGCTTACTCGCGATAAACCTCATTTTTGCAATAGAATGATATCATAAATAACTGCGAAATGAATATACATTTTTATTTAACAGAATATTGCTTTTAAATGGAAAACAATCAAAGAATTGACTTATACCTTAAACAAAGTGATCAACTCTTGAGTTATGGAATAATTGAGACTTTTTCAATATTCTTTGATATTTTATAAATTATCTAAATTAGTTTGGATAGAAATTGTTATATTATTAAACTAAAAATATAATGAGTTTCCTTTGTAGACGTGTTAATTATATTAAAGTATTTATTGTTTATCTATTTAGTTTATTCTCACATTTAAGGTTATCTTTCAAACCACTCTTGTGAGTGTCTCAGTTCACCCGGACGTATTATCCACATATAATTTAATTAACAGTGTAGGAGTGATCAAGGTATAGTTTAAGAATAAAATACCCGCATTTGCGAGCAGAGAGAGAGAGAGAGAGAAAGAATTCAGGAAACACCAACCTCAATATATCCTGCGAGGATTCGAACCCCAACTTCTGTCACCGGCAAACCAGGTTAGACGATACTAGCTTGATATCCAATCTACGTTCTCACAGATGTGACAAATGTGTTTTGTAAGTGACGTTATGGTAACGTTCTTCTTTGATGGCATAATACTCCAATATATTCAGAGCAGTGAGGCGGCTCTATTTTCTTTTCTGCGCGTCTTGGAGGTAATCCATAACCCATGTAATGTTTTTTCCTTCTCTTTTTTTTTTTTTTGACCTTTCCCCTCTACATGTAACACCAAGTAGACATTTAATTCAAACCTCGCACACCCCCATTTCTGAACTATGTTACGTAACTTTTCACATCAAGATTAAATGCCATTATTTCTTGAGAATCTTTTGTGATACTAAAAGAAAGACTCAGATTTAATACTAATCAGAATCGGAAGTTATTTTTATAAGTGTGTTTACCAACGGTTAAAACAAACACAGTAATATTGTTTCAACACTATAATTAACCCTACTTGGTGGCGTAGTTCGCTAACTCACTTGTTTCGTGTTAAGCTAGACTGCCGAGGACGGGGAGATCGAGGTTCGAATCTCGGTCGGGTGAACCGGGGGCGGTTTTTTCTAGAATAGTTTCCCCCCTCTCCCTCCACGCAAATGTGGGTTCACTTCCTCTAAATTCAACCATGCTAATTCCTAATCCATTAGCGTAATTAGTACTTAAGCAAACATCCCGAACGGTTAGTAAGACACGGTGCTAAATAAAAATAATAATAATTTAAATATAAGATCTGTGTTTTGTCACACTGTGATGTAACAACATGTAGACATTTAGCTACCCCCTTTTCCCCTCTCAACAGAGCTACGGCGTTATTGGCTGGCCCCTTGGTCCCATTTTGGGTTAAACGCAAACATGAATTTTCGGTGATAAAATAGGAACAGGGAAGATGAAATTTGATAGGAGATGTACCAGAATTCCCCCTAAACACATCCGAATGACCCGCTTCAGTGGCCGAATGGTCTAAGGCATCATTCTTGTGCTAAGCGGACCTGGTGATGACGGAGAGATCGTGGTTCAAATTCCAGTCAGGTCTATTGAGGTTTATCCCATAAAAGATTTCTCACTCTCCCTTCACGCAAATATGGGTACAATTCATTTAAATATAACCTTCCTCATCTCTAAAACCATTAGCTTAATTAGTACATAAGCGTATAACCCGAACGGTTTGTAGGATGCGGGGCTAAAAAAATATGGTAAGGCACGCTGATAAATGTAATACACCTGACTGGAATTCGAACCGTGATCTCCCTATCACCGGAAATCCAGTGTAATGCGATTGTGACGTCTTACACCATGCGACCCCCGATACGGGTAGACACACTAGACGCTCACAAACTCATCTAAACTACCGTTGGCTCCAAACAACGGTTTTACTATTTCCTTTTCCTGAACCAACAAACTATAAACTGGTCGTTTGATAAGCGATACCCTATCGTAACGGCAAACT
This sequence comes from Timema douglasi, assembly GCA_901482245.1. Classification (NCBI taxonomy): domain Eukaryota; kingdom Metazoa; phylum Arthropoda; class Insecta; order Phasmatodea; family Timematidae; genus Timema; species Timema douglasi. Next base: position 272,653 of record CABEEJ010000266.1, read on the forward strand.
GATGCTAGTGTGGTACTTCTCAGTTTCGAGACAACGTTTAAACTTTGTGTACACTTCTGTCTAAACCTACAGTTTAATCGTCTCTGGCCCTAAGTCGAGCACGTAGAAGTTTATTAATCCTACCTTACGGCCCCCACTCACTGGCCTCCTGCTTACGTCATCTTATAAAGCACTCTTCCATCATTAGCGGGGAACATCGAAAGCGCTCAAGAGAGGAGAAATCTCATCGAAATCCCATGAAGATATGGATCAAAAGCACACAGCTGCATAAAGTGACACGCATACATTTTAAACAACCCCCTTGCGTTGAACAATAATTAAAAATAAAATAATAAAACTATAGGGAACAACTCTCTTACTCTTTAATAGTGGACTTGTTAGGTTAGGATGGACTGTTATCAACCTAACCTAAGCGTCTAACCTGAACGGGTAGTAAGACGCGGCGATAAGTATTAACATAACCTGGCCTAACACACGAAACTCGCGGCACTTGTACATTCTAAAAGATATACATTTCTTGGGGTGTTGTGATATAAATATAGTTAGATTTTTAAATATATATAAATAATAGTCTGGAGCGTGTCTAACTACTGAGCTAAGGGTTCCCGGCTCGATTCCCTGCATGGACGAAAAATGTATCATTGGTGAAATGTGGGTTTATCCTGTCACAATAACGAATTAATGGCTGGGGACTGGATGTTGTGGCTGTCCTAGACTCAAGTTAGACTATAGATGATATATATATATATATATATATATAGGCCCTAATTGATTTATTAATCTAAAATCACTTTTAAAAAAATATTTGTAGCCCTACCTAGTTAGATTTGGAAAATAGATTATGTTATTAACTCTTAATAATAATAATAATAATAATAATAATATTTAGCACCGCGTCTTACTACCCGTTCGGGTTATACGCTTTAAGTACTAATTACTCTAATGGATTAGGAATTGGGAAGGTTGTATTAGAGGAAGTGAACCCGTATTTGCGTGGAGGGAGAGTGGAAACCATTTAGGAAAAAAACAACCAGTTCACCCGACCGAGATTCGAACCTCGATCTCCCCATCTTCAGCAGTCAAGCTCAACACGACAAGCGCGTTAGCCAACTACGGCACCGAGGCGGTTTTGTTAATACTTGTTGAAATATATATTTATAAATGGGTATCCTTAACAAGTTATACAATAATTGAGTTTTTTTTGCACAGCAACTTACTACCCATCCGTGCTATATCCATTTAACCACACCATTAGGGTAGGAATGAGGAAGGTATTGTTAATCAGATATATATATATATATATATGGATAAATGAACCTGTGGATTATCTGATAAAGGCATCAATTAAATCTTGTTTGATTTTAAAGTGAAGGGGATGGTTGAGGCCACAATCACGGCCGGGTGATCTAAGTAGATATTTCTTGAATAGTGTCCAAAACTTACTCTCCGCGCAAATGCGGACATATTTGATCTAGATTTTATATGCCATCTTCCTCAGCTTGACCATTAATGTGCTCGGACGTGATGTATTAAAGATATATATAAAAATTACATGACTAAGTAGGCCATTTAATCGAACGAGCCCCCTTCCTTTATTTACTGATATATTCAACACCCCCTAACCCCCACCCCCACGTCACAGAAAATATCTACATTTGAGTAAACATGTAGTAAATGTTTTCTTAAGTCTATTCGATGAGGCCAAACGACGTAGAGCTCACATCTATAATTTATAACGTTTGTTATTTCGGGGCCATTCTTCTTGGTAGTTGTATATAATAACCAAACATTTGTATGCGCTTGCGTCACTCGAATGGTTTGTTTGCATGGACTGACATAAAATGATGACAGTTTCAAGTACACGATAAGATATCCTTACAAACACAAGTTAAACAGACACAAATATGAAGACACTTCTCGTTAGTGAATGTTTCTTCTACCCGCAGCTGTGGTCGAGCGGTCTTGGCTGTTAGAATCACATTGGATTGATGTTGGGTTTTGTAGCAGCAAGTCTTACCACCCGTTCAGGTTATACGCCTAAGTACTAATTAAACCAATGGGCTAGGGATTAGTAAAGCTTAATTTAGAGGAAGTTCACTCTTTGCGTTGAGGGAGAGTGGAAAACCATTTAGGAAAAACCACCGTCAGTGCACCCGGCCATGATCGAACCCTAATCGCCCCGTCTTTGGCAGTCTAGTCCAACACGAGATTAGCATGTTATACCACGCGGCCACCGAAGCGGGTTGGATTGCTGTTAAAAATTCATCCAGAGACAATGGGAGTGGTTTTTCCACATTAACGCTACAAGAGAAAAGGGAGGAAAGTCCAATTTTAACTCCAAATTGAGCTAGTGCTGCCATCTGTTAGGCAATCATGAAACCTTTACAATGATCTTTAGATTGTGGTTAAACGAAGTGTCCATCAAATTTGAATTTAAAAAAGGTATTTATATATTTGGGTATTTAGAACCTCGATATCCCCATCATAAGCAGCAGCAAGAATGACGCCTTAGCCCATGCAACCACTGAAGTGGGTTGTAATGATTTACTTTTACACATATTAATATCATTTAACATCCTGTATTTGATAATCTTACTAAAATATAAAAATGAGTTAATATCTGTTACTCTTAAACGCAAAAACCACTAAATTCATTGTTCGGGAATTTCGCATCGTCATAGCTTAGGCATTCGGTTAACATATAGACTAATTAAACCTACATCCGCTATTTTGTTTCAAGATAGGGGTTACAAAACCCTACTTTGCGGCAATTTTCTCATATTCTGCTTACCAGAATTGTGTTTGTTAAATTTTGAAAAGTTCATAATTATTGATAAGTATAATAGAAAACATAACCGGCCAATAACCAGTTATTGGCACGTTATGGTTAAAATTATGTGTAAATTCAATTAAAATTAAGAGTAAAACTATGGTTTTTCGTGTTCATAATATCCATTAATATCTTTAATCAAACTATTTCTAAGTACTTTGACGTAAATTTCTAAGTTCACACAGTTATAAATTTTAGAGACGTAAATTTAACTAAATTAAATATAGAAATATTAATTATTTAATATTTATGTTTCAATTTTCAAGTTCCAATGTAACCTGATATTAGGAATTTCGAAAGTAACATTAAATACTTTCCCATACTAAAATTCGTATAACCTGAACTGGTAGTAAGACGTTGTAATATATATAAGGAAAGTACTGCACAATTAAATGTTTTATTTTAAAATAAAATTTGCATTCAAAGAAAATTCAATTACTATCTCTGGAAGAGATGAAATAAAATAAAAAGTGGAAGCATCATACCTTAACCAACGAAAAAGGTTTCGTATAAAATTATCATTCACAAAACAAATATGAATTTAGATTATATCTTTAAGCAAAGTAATCTCAATGCAATAACACACAAATTTTATAACTTTTTGTAGTAATTTTGTCTGGCTTTGTCAAACATTGTAAAAATGTTGATTTGATAGAAATTTAATTCTAAATACTTCTAATTAAGTGTTCTAAGCAAACATTAAAAGAATATAAAAGTATTAATGATCTAAAAAGCAATGGAAAAAAATAGACTTATCATATTGAGTTAGTAATTTAAATATGTCAACAAATTGTAAATGAATGTTGTCACCAGGATAATTTTGATACTAGAATAAAATTCAATTAACCAAAGTGAAAGATGTCCCTGGATACGAGACGAATCAGAATGGCTCAGTTGCAAAGAATTGGAACACAAAGCCCAAAATACCGGTTTTATTTAAGTGTCCAGATTGTAATTTAGCACTAAATCGAATTTAAATTACCACATCTTTTTTAACACTCCATCTTATGATTTTCCACTCCCTCTCCACGCAAATGCGGGTTCACTTCCTCTAATTCAACATTTCTAATTCCTAATCCATTAGCGTAGTTAGTACTTAAAGCGTATAACCCAAACGGGTAGTAAGACGCGGTGCTAAATAATAATAATAATAATAATAACTCGTTTTGGTAAAACGCATCTGCACTAATTACTTTAATGTGCCAAAGATAAGGAATATTGAATATAGATAAAGTGCACCTGCATTTGTATGGAGGAAGGACTCTTTCAGTACAACCAACAGGGATTTGAACCCCAATCTCGCCGTGCATTGGCAGTCCAGTCTATTGCGAAAATCACGTCTCAAACCATTCGACCACTAAATCGGGTGAATATTCCTCACTCTATTTAACTTCAATAGACGGTAACAATTTTTAATACCCTAAAAACAAGTGAGTATCATATATTAATGGGTACAGGTAAACAATTAATACTATGCAAAACTACCTGTATTTATGGGCACGAGGACTGAACGTCAAGCTACCCTAGTCTTTATTTCCAGTTACAGGGAGGTCAGGAATCGATTCCCATCAGGGTTTTTCCATATATTATTTCCTACTCACTCTCCCACACAAATGCGGATACATTTATTCTAAATTCTACCTTATTTATATCACTTTAAGGACAGGTATTAGGACACGGCGGGGGAAAAATAAAATGTTTTCTTAACTTGTTGTCAGAAGTGACGTGACTGGGGTGAGACAGATGGGTCACATGATCTGGGCACTAAATTTATTAACAATAGAAACCTACTGCAGTGGACGAGGTTTCTAAGACGTCAATCTCGTGTTGGAATGGCCTGCTGATGACGGGGAGATCAGGGTTAGAATCCCCGTCAGTTCTACTGAGGGTGGTTTATCCTTAAGTGTTTTCTTCACTCTCCTTCCATGCAAATACGGGTATATTACCTATAAAATGCTTCCTTCCTCGTCCTTGCCCAAATAGAGTATCATATATGTGTATAACCTGATCTGGTAGTAAGACGTGACAATAAAAGATAATACAGGTTTAATTCTTTTACAATAAAAGAGTATTTGGCTTTTATTATTTTGTACTTAGTAGACCATTTGAGTACCACTATAAAAATCAAGCCAAATTTTAAAAACAGTTTTAAAGATGTGCTATTTATTTTATTATTTCTGTGTGTTTTCAACCCCCATAAGCCCTAGTTATGCCTTTGGTTTGCGGGATCTCAGATTGTATTGAAAATATTGCAAATTCCAAAGATTATTTCAAACATTTTCTTTCATGTGGAATGCTTTAAATTTATTTACATATTGCAACAACAAAATACATCGATAGAGTGAATTGTAAGATATATATTACCTACATATTTGAACCCTTATGAAGGTTTTTGGAAACTTTAACTATATGTACCTTAGCACATATAATTTTTTGGTGAGGGGGAGGTATAACTTCTAATCGCAATCATATGTACTTAGGGTCTTTTTCTTAGATGGTTTCTAAATCTTTTCCACAAAAATGCGGGTATATTTTCTCTATAAATTCTACCTTCTTCAATCCCACCTAAACAGTGTAATTTTTATTTATATATATATATATACACACATACAAGCGAGATGGTTAGCGAGACGTGGTGAAAAAAACTCCATTCAATTCTTAAAAAATTAACTTTTGAAAATCGTCAATAAGACAAAAAATATTTTTTTCATAAGATCATTCTAGCTCTTTTACCAACTAAACCCTTGAATTTTCTCTTTATTAGGTTAGAAAATCTTTGTAAGTTAGGCGTTTGTATATAAATGTTTTATTGAATGTGCATTTAGTCCGATAATTTGTTGAAACTGTGGACATGTGGTTTATTTGTTTGTGTGTGAGCTTATGTTCTCTACACGATAAATTCTCTCTCTTTAAAAACATCCATTCCTACATAATATCTTACGCTCAGCTCAATCTTTTTTAATAAATATGTTACCTAAATCCAGACAACGTTATATATATTATAATATTTCTAAAAAAACTTCCGACGTTTACTTTGAAGTCATCATACACCCAAAAGAGTATTGGGGGGAGGGGGAAAGGGGGAAGCAGCAACAAAGCTCCTTCTCCGTTTTGATTTCCCCAAGGAGAGTGAACGGTATCTTTTGAAAAGACCTACAATGAGTTGTGTCTTACCGTCATCTATTTTTAGCAGATATATTAATTACGTAACATCTTCAGACAAATGCAACTTAACAGGTGGGAGAAATTAGATGATTCCGTTTTGACAGATAAAGTAAAACACGAGATGTGCAACAATTGAGCCTCTCGGAAACCAAAAGGATCAGCTATACAAAATAAAAAGTGGTATAAATGTATGGTAGCCATGATTTGAGTGTATTAGCTAGATTCAGAAGACATTCACGATGCTGCCACTTTTTGATAGGATTATAGGTAATAGAGTTGGTCGTTTTGGTTTTTGAAAAATTCAGTTGTTTTAATCACCGCGTCTTACTACCTGTTCGGGTTTATCGCAAATATAAAATAATTATTCTAATGGGTATGAATGAAAAAATAAGCATTTAAGAAGTAACCTACCCACATTTTCCTGGAAGGAGAGTGGAAAACAATTTAGGAAAAACCATCCTCAGTAGACCCAACCGGGACTCTCGAACACCTATCTCCCCATTTTCAGCAGGCCGGTCTAACACAAGATTGACGTCTTAGATCAGTATTTTATCGTACGAAACCCTATAAAAAAGCTACTAAATCTACTGAGGGTCCTCTTCATGTATCATCCCCTTTTCCTCTATAACTATAGGCCTACTAAATGTTTTTGAGCTTTAACTAAAAAGTATATATTTTGAAAATTTAAAAATGACACCTGTACACGGGAATCAAACCTGGGACCTTTGGCTTAGTACACCAATGCTCTTACCACTGAGCTATCCAGGGTTCGTCCCGTGCCCAGGATCATTCTTCAGTCGTACTTTAAGGCAGAGTCTATGATGGACGTATGGAAATCGTCGGCTACAAATGTGTGATTTATTAAGATTACGAGCTATCAGATAACGCGGCCACCCTCGACTCTGTAGTTGGCTTATTGCTGCCATTTGTACAATTATTATAAATGTAAGGGATCACATGATTTAGAATCTAATAGTCAAAGCTATTATTTATGTTTTAGTGAGGATTACTCCATTTAGATATCATTATCTGCATTATCTGATAGCTCGTGTTCTCAAGCCAGAATTCGAACCTCGACTTCCCCAACGCTGGCAAACCAGACCAAGAGTCTGGCTTTTAATCCACATGAACATCGATGTGTATTTTTTATTTTATTTTATCGCCGTGTCTTACTATCCGTTTGGGTTATAATCTTATATACTAACTACACAATGGATTTGGGGATTAATAGGGTTATATTTAGAAGAAGTGTATCCCCATTTACGCAGAGGGAAAGTGTAAAACCATTTTGTAAAAACCACCCTCAATACACCCGACCTATATGTAAAGCACGATCTCCTCATTACTGGAAGTCCTGCGTACTGCGAGAGTAGTGCGTTAGACCATGCGCCCACCGACGTGTTTTTTTTATTAATCATACGTTTAGCACTAAGGTTATTGTCAACTAAGTTTGGGAAGGCACCCTGCGCTTCAATGTATTTGATGGCTGTACGTTAATAGCTGTTTTTGACTTATTTTTTTCTTATGCTGATTAGAAATGTCATCCTCTCCTTTTTATCACGTTCCATTTTTCAACTTATCACTTAATATGATGCGAAGAATTGTATTATTTAATCCATAAAGTTGGCAGCAAACTAGATCTTCCCACGTTGGCAGCCCTTCCTTCAATCAATTGCTTCTTTGTCTTGAATCTTGACGGCCATTCATAAATTTTAACAGTTTTGACTAGACTGCCGTAGACGGGGAGATTGGGGGTTCGATCCCGGTCGGGTGCACCGAGGGTGGTGTTTCCTAAACGATTTCCTATTACCCCTCGATGTAAATATGGATGCATATTCTCTAAATTAATCCTTCCTAATTCCGAAACTATTAATGTAATTAGTAGGCCTACATTGGTGTATAGCCCGAACGGGTAGTAAGACGCGGTACTTAAGTAAAAACTAGTGAGATCTAAGTTATTTTTGAGGTTATCGTGTCCTGCTAGCGATTAAAAAAATAGTATTTTATTCGCGTAAGCAATCCGAACTCATGTTTATGACAATTATGTAACCATCAAGTGAAGCGAAGCGAGTTTTTAAAATAATGTATATTATTCTTATTTTGGATATAAGTAGTTTACCGAAGGACAAAAAGGAAAAAAATTGATTTTCTCAAAATAAGCTTTAACGATATTGATTAAATTTAATTTCTAAACATTGTTCAATATTTTAACAAAATGGCTACTTTAATTTTTTCGGCCAAATAACTTTAAGGGTTATAGTCTGATGCGTAAATTCTCAATTTTATCACATCTTCAAAATTATTTGAAATATTAAATTACTTATTAGTGAAAATATGTAGGTCTATTTATAATATTAATATTTTATTTTAGACATATTTTTATAAAATCAATAATTTTCAATATAAACGCATATCTATATATATATATATATATATTATATATCATTTTAAGCTCAATAGTCAATATTTATCCTTTTTATTGGCCTAAATTTATAAATGAGGAATTTAATACAAAATTGATAACTATAACTAAAATTTTTATATGAAGTGTTGACCCTTGTGGACCCAATATCGAGATCTTTTTTTTTTTGTCTAAATATACAAATTAAAACTTTAATTCTTTAAAAAAGAAAATCATAAAATCTAAATCCGGAAGTCAAAAAATGTTTAACCCAAGTATAACGCAATTTTTGTTGAGGTTTACTAGTGTATACAATTTCGTTTCACATATATTACGAGTTTTGAATAAATATCTCAACTTTTAAACAATGGAGTGAAAAAGTCCGTGCGGAGTTACGTACCATTTATTTTTAGTTGGAAACCACGTAACCACTAGAAAGAAAATGTTGACAATTATAATACTTTCTCTACACTAAGTAGGGGTAAGGTGTCAGACATATGTGATGGGGTCTGGGATTCAATCCTCGGTCCCGGCACAGATCTGATTACCAAACCCTTCCTTCACCTCTTACAAGACGTGTATTAATCACACCTTGTGAATGTGAGGAATGTCAGGCCTCCACCGTGGTTCGGATCCCACGTTAAACTGTAGGTCCTCCATTTCATCCCACAATCACCCTACCATTACACATTAGCGTAAAGTGAGTATAACCCGAACGGGTAGTAAGACGCGGTACTAAAAATAATAATAATAATAGTAATAATAATCTACAATAGAAAAAAAATAATCAAATGCTCAGTTAATGACAAGACGGACGTAAACCCAATAGATAATATTGAAAAAGTTTACTATTAGCTATTCTGTTTGAATAGTTGCTTGTGTAAAAAGTTTGAGAGTCCATTTTACAAAGTAAATAAGCTTTCTTTGTTTCCTCTGGCGTGGACTATTCGCCGTAGATAATTAAAATAGGTTAAAAAAAATATCCCCGGGGGTTTTCCCCGCACTTTAAAGCTCGTTCGTCACAAGAGAATATAACATTCTACAAAGAGAGATACAAAAAAAAATATCCCATCAAAATTCACAATAGATGTTTACTTTTAGCAGCCGACGTACTATTCTGTACTTTTCATGTTTTTAATGTTTTGTCACTGTGACAGTTTCACTTTTGAGGGGCGTAATAATAATAATAGAATCACTGTTTACTTAGGACAAGGGGTAGTTTAAAATAAAAGGGTGAAATAAAAGCTACAGACTGATTGTAAACACCAACAGCAACCCAGAAGGTACTTCTCTGAAACCCTTTCATCTTTATGAAACTCAAATCGTATTTTCAACCCAAATATGGCGGCGGCTTCTTTCTCAAATTTACTAACGAAATGCGACAACCCAGCACTTTAGGTCTGAACTGCTTTGAATTTAGTCTGCGAGATAGCAAGCTTACCTTGAAATATTTCAAACCGGTGTTGGTTATAAGGAAGGGCACCACTTTTTGCGAAACATGTGAGAAATCCTTTATATAGGCACAAACATTTGTTTGAAGTTAAAAGTAATCATTATTACATATTTTTAAGTTAAAAAAATAAAAAGTTCTCGTATTTTTAAATGATATCCATGTTTATGATGCAATATTTTATGCAATAAACGTTCGCGGCTAGCATCTATTTTGATTTGAAAAATTGTTTCTTAATTCCATCACAATATTTCAGTAGTGGAAATATCTCTATAGCTATAACCATCGATCTTTTTATATATATATATATATATATATAGAGAGAGAGAGAGAGAGAGAGAAATTGTATCACAATTTCGATTGTTATTTATTACTTTAATCCCGTCATCATACACTAGACTTGAATACATGTGTTTAACAACCTTTTAATGTGATTTAGCTTTTAAGAGTTTGATAAAAGGAGACAAATTTTTGTTGATTTTTTATTGAGGTGTTTATGTTGAGTTTTTTTTTTTTTTTTTCAAATGCTTTATAACTAATCATATAGCTAAATTTATTTTAATTTTAATTTTTTTAAATAGAAATCAATTAAGTTTTAGGAATAAATCTCTAATATGTATTTATCATAATATCTTGGGGGTCATAATATAACCCATCAAGGTAAGACTTCTACCCTTAAAGCTAAGGTGCTATTTCGACACTTTGACCGCGAAAAGATTCACAATAAGCCACACTCAGTGAGAGGCTGGGGGGTTCAAATTACAACTGAGTGCCTTGGAAATAGTTTCACACACACACACACCCACACACACACACACACACACACACATACATGATTTATCACTTTGTTTTCTCCATCCGCTCTCCTCCACTAATACTGGTACACGTCCTTTTAAGATATCCTTCTCATCTTAGCCTCTTATCATAAAATATATGGGTGCTAACTGTACTAATTAAAATAATAATAAATAAAGCATTTACAGTGAGATAGTGGGGAAAGCAAGTTAAAGTTCGCATTTCTAAAGTTTTTTTATAACAAAAAACTATTTTGGCCAATATATTAAAACTATGGTTCTAGTAGAAATATAGAGTTTAATTTTCTTCACAAAGAGATATCAACAATTGTTGAATATCTGTCAATAGTTTCTTGTAATTTAATGATAACTTTTTCTCTTCATTTAAAATTTGTCTCATATTATAATGCCGCTATGCTCATGACGGTATTAAACAACTCTTGATATCACCATGTGAATAAAATTAAACTCTTTTTTTTCTACTTGGAGTACTATTTTATTTATTTTGGCCAAAGCGTTTGTTTTGATTTTTTTTTAACAACGCAAAAACATTGCCCTTAACTCACGCTTTCTACATCCCCACCTTAAATATCTCACATAAAAATCAAGCAGCGAATATTAATTATAGTTACGAATTTTTCTAAAGGATTTAATCTCATTTGATACCAGAAAGTTGAAGCTTGATGTAAGAACCTTTTATCAGGGTTTGGTTTTGGCTGACTGCATCTAGACTGTGTAGAGTTTAGGTTTACTACAGTAGCCCCCATGGCTTCTTTGGTGCTGACTGACAGCTCACAGCTGACGGCTTTGAAAAGCTACCAGACCAAATTATGTATCCCTACGCCGAACCATATGATCTGCAAAAAAATGTGTTTAGCATCTGTCACTTCTTATGGTCAAAATTTAGGTTTATACCTAAATGTTGACTGTCAAAAGTCAGCTGTGAGCTGTCAGTCAGCATCAAAGAAGCCATGGGGCTACTGTAGGAATATTTTCAAGAGTACCGTAGACTTTCAATTCTTCAACAACGGCGTGGCTTGACTACTCCTTCCTATTCATCCGAGGCAACCTGCTTAGTAAACATGTCAAGAAGATTGCACGAATAATCATAGACAGGCGAGCTTGGTTAAATTCACGGTTTAGTCCGTCAATAACATCGATTTTAGATTCTCATATTTGTCTTTTGTGTCTCAAGATAGGAACAGCCTAATCACAATCGCTTTGAGTTAACATCAGCGTAACAAGAGTAAAATGGCTGGACCATCATATTACAAAGAAAGTTATCCGAAAGTTCAAAAAAGGATTAACCCGCTTCAGTGGTCGAATGGGCTAAGGCATCACTCTCGTGTTAGACTGTCCTGCTGATGAGGAGATTGTAGTTAGAATCCTAGTTCAGTGAAATGATTTTTTTCAAAATGATTTTACAATCTCCTCCCACGCAAATGCGGGTACAATTCCTAAAAATGCAACCTTCCACATCCCCGATTCATTAGTATTATCAATAGATATGCGTAACTCGAACACGTAGTTACATGCAGTGCTAAAAAAAAACTAAAGTAAATATTTGATTTATTTAATGTGAAAAAGAGCCCCTAAAATGTCGTTGTCTCACTCCCCCTGGATTGTGAAGGCGGCCCTGTCTCCACGTGTTATTTGGCACTTTGATTTTTCCATCCTTCCATCAGAATACTTCAGCCCGTGCTTCTTAAAAACTACCCCTTTCTATAACTGCGTACATATTACAGGGTTTAGATGAATGTAAATATTTTCAGTTCACTTTAACTGTTTATATATTTATTTATTTTATATTAAGGGTTTGCCGGTTAGAAATTCCTGGTCTTCTATTGACAGTGGCGGAAATGAAACAGTCTTCTGAGGTTGTGACACCATGTATGCGCTGTTAATTCACCCAAATGAGATGATGTAATGTTGATAACGATCATGTTATGCCAGAAGAATTCTTAACCCTAACTTAGGCCTAATTAACCAGAATACGGCGATCATAATAACAGCTATACACCTTCAGTAAAATAAATACTTTTGATATCACCGGGAATCTAACCCAGGACCTCTAGATTAGTAGCCAGGAATGCTGACAGCTAGATCAAGAGGCCGGCCGTTTCTAGTTTAACATCATAGAGTATCTAAACTTATTGGTGGTATAAAAAATAAATATAAAACAACATTGACCAAAGGTCAATATATTCAGTGCAGAGACTATCAATGGAGTGGAATTGAATTAAGTTTTTTTTTGTTACAATGGTGGTCCCACGTCATCACGTTCGAGTAACATCGGCATTTTGAAAGAGACAATAGGTCGTAACACGAGACACTTTAGTGAAGCGTTAAGTGTCCGTGGATTGAACGTTAACCTACTAATTACCGATTAAAGTTTCGTTAATACTTCAATAACTAAAACAATAATTGGTCGTTAAGAAAGGAAAGAGAGTAACTTCAGAACTTGCAGATTTAGGAGAAAGGGAAAGAGAAGCTTTTGGTCATCCAATAAAGGGATAAAAGGGGAAATAATGAAGCCAATGACAGACTATAACATCCATGTACCGCAGTTACCTGGTTCAAGTTACCTATTAGGTGATCGCTACTGAGGTTCGGGTTGAGGTAAAAGTAATAAAAGGGACACCACTGTTAGAAATGACTCCTCAATTTGGGATATAGAAGTACCCTCCAGAAATAGCTTTTTTTTTTTACGGTGATACGTTAACTGAAAGAAAAAAGGTCTCCGGTTTATCTCTTGAGAGATTACTTTTTTTTTGTTATATAGTAGAAAAGCTGTTTTTATAACATGACGCAGTTTGATGCCTTAGCTTTGTCGATAATGTCTCTCGTCACTATTTCTCTACCCTTCATCTTTATCTCTTTCCTCTTTCCCCCTGTTTATTATCCCTTTATTTTTCAATCCACATACCCTTCCTCTTTTATGCCTTGATTCCTTCCATCTGTCTTTTCCTACTCCTCTTACTCTCCTCTCTTTCACCCCCTCTCCCTTTCTTCTCGCTCTCCCTTAGCTAACTCGTGGCTATTCTTCTCCCCTCCCAATTTATCTCTTATACCTCTCAGCCTCCCTCTTTAATTCTCCCCCTTTCTCTTCTATCTCATCCCTCACTCCCTACCCTCGATTTCTTATTTCTTTTGTAGCTTTTCCTTTCCCCACTATCTCTATCGGCCTCCCCCTTAATTTGTTCCCACTCTCTCTATCTATCTCTCTTGCGCTTGTTTTTATTTGTACGATCGACACATATCTAAGGAGTAAGGATTTAGATGGTAGCAAAGAGTAAATGGATAAGGGATGGGGAAAACAAGGTGATATATTATCTGATGTGGTAAATCAATTTCAGTACACCCGGCCGAGATTCGAAGCTCAACCGCCCTGTCACGTGTCACCCAAGGTTGTTAGAATACAAGGTTGCCTCGATCCCTACACCTGCCAGTCCCATACGCCTCTGCGTGACGTCATCTGGAGACCCTGCGGTTGCTTCGTGACGAGGTTTCAGTTCAGTAATTTTATATTACTGGCGTCTCATACAGGCCTAGTAGTGATTGTGTTCAAATAAGTTCAATTTAAAACAAGAATGGGCCATTTTATATATTTTACTATTAAAATGTGTCTAAATATTATTTTAACGTTTATTTTTCCAGTCATTTTAGAAATCTGGAACATTTAATCATCTTTTGATTAAACCATTTTGTAATCCTAACAGATAATATGAAATCTATTAGTAGCGGACGTATTTGAGAGTTCAAAAAGTGTCCGTTATTTGGAGAAAAGGAGGTGTTTAAATCCTGCTCTTTGTATATGGTTTATTTTTTATGAACCTGTGTAATGTACATATAATGTATTATAAACATTAATTACTGCACTTCAGTATTTAAAGCAGTATAATGATAATCAATAATACTGTACATAGCCTACTCTGTAATTTTAATAATAGTCAAAACATTGGTTGTTCGCTATGGTTGAGAAACGTGATATATTACCTTATATGACAAAAGAAAAAAAAAATGTCAATTTTTTTATGTCATTTAGAAATTTGTTTTCAAGATTTTTATAGCGTTGGGACTATTTCGCTAGCAGGGGAAGGAGAGACTGCTAGCAATTCTCTCGTGACAAGGAATTACATTTCTAGGATCTTTACTGTAACATATTTGGACTGGTGTATACAAATTTTGTCCACCATTTGGAAAGTCTTACGCATTAATATACTTTTTTTAGTTCTGTTCGCTACTGAGAAATTCTATTTTGCCTTAAAAACCACATGTTAGTTTGCCGAGGAAATTTAAACTGTCCGTTATGAAGAGGAATTTGCTATTGAGGTGTGTCCGATAATTTGGG
>CABEEJ010000266.1:287929-303143 GCA_901482245.1 Timema douglasi
GATTCAAACATTGCGTACACTGGAGATAAAGGAATATCGAGGATCATTTGAGTTATAATCTTCCAAGCTACTGTGTGTCGTCTGTATCCTGCTGTATTCACAGTCTATGACGACACAAATTATCAAACGGCACGGTTGTGTTCATTTCAGAAACGGAAGAACGTTTAACGTTTTTAAATTATGACGGAGGAGAGTGCTCTGCTTGAATAGAAGAATACAAGAATCGCCCGCATTGGTGGTCAAATAATCTTAGGCATTACTATCGCAATGGACTGGACTTCTGACGATATTGTGTTTGGTGTTCGATTGACGGTCGGGTGTATTGAGGGTGATTTTTACTAAATAATTACACCCCCGGGTGGACTTATTCTAAATGAAACCTTCCTCATCCTTAACACATTAGTGTAATTTGTACATATACGCATAAACCTAGCGGGTAGTAAGTCGCAGCGATGGAAATAATTGATTCTGTTCAATTTTCGTAGAAAGGTCCTTTTAGAAAATACTTTTTTTTTACTGTCAACAATGATAACATTTTACTTTATTAATAGCGTTATTTAAAGGTATTGATAATAGAGCTTGTGTATAAAAATTGACAGCTAAAGATAACATGACATGACGTATGAATACGTGAATGTGGATTAATAGCTTTTCTAGATGATCTATGAAAATGTATTTGTACATTTGTTCCTGACCTTTCCACTACTCACAATCTCTACTGGAGATTTAAAAGCTATTTTGCGAAGCGGGCCGCATCTTAACTTGAAGCCCCTAAGAAGCACTGTCACACTTAGACACCAATGTACAAAATAGAAAGAAAGGGAAGAAAATGATAAGTTCATCCTGAGAGTACTCCTGACTATGTGATGATAACCCTTTCCCTCTTCCTCTGACAAGTTTACAGTCACTTTAATATTTGGGCTTTGAAAACATCGACTTGCTTTTTAATCCTACCTTTTTCTTGTTTCCTATTCTAGACAGGCATATGCTACCACGGCCATTTTTAATCTACATCTTGGAAGAAATATTCTTACAGGCTATTTTCGTGACCAAGCCAAGTAGCCTAAGTTGTAGAGCTTTATAAAAAAAATAGGCTTATAAAAACTACTTGAAGATAAAAATAATAATGTTGTGACACTATAGGAATATTTTTTAGATTTGTTTAAGAATTTATAGTTTTTGTTTTGACGTTATATCCTTAAAACTCACTGAGTAAAACGTAAATTCATAACCTTGGAGATCCTATATTTACCAGCCGTGGCGTCACAGGTAGGTAACCTCTATAAACTTAATAAATTGTAATTATTTTTAACCAATCCATCAAGTTAAATATTTTGAATAAAAATAGAAAATTTAAAGATTCTCGAATCAAAGTGAGAGGGTGTTAACTATCTAAAATCAATTGTTAGCCACGAGATTAAAGCAAGATTAACGATGTTCAAGTAAAAACACACACACGTCGTAGCTCTACCGTTGGATATTTGACTGCACTTGTTGAACGATAGCCCACCCGTCGAGACGTTTCTATTTATAACCCCCTCCCTTTCAAACAAAGTGTCTCTTTTCAAGGTTGATTTCTCGGTTCAAAGAGATTCAACCGATATGTGCGAGTCTGTTTCAAGAAATCTCCCACGGAGATGCATTTATTTGCTCTTCCTTCGTTCACGAGAAACATTCCGTTGACCAATGGCGGACCCGACTGCTAAGTCCGTTAACGCGACGACTTGTCGCTCTGCAGGTTGGCTCGAATAAATAAATGAAATATCTGTTCAGTGTTGGAAGAACTTCTTCTTTTATTCTAGTCTTGCTTTTTGTGTCACAATATTGATAAATCTACACGCACAGATGGGTACGTGGACAAAGGTGTCAATCTCATTTACTGGTTTCCCGGAGAAAGAGTGGTCTGGGTTCGAATCCTGATAGGATCAACTGCAGGCAGATTTCTCTGCCACGCATGTAATAATACCAGTTTTATTTTGTTGTGCCCCCGACGTTGGGCACCAAATTGTAGTGATGTCTTTCTTCACCTCACGTCTTTCCTCAGAAATTAAAATTTTTACTTTTCTCGGGTTCTCTTTTCATGTTATACATCGTTTGCCATGGGATTAATTATAATTACGTGTAACCGTAGTTTTTCACACACTTTCACATTAATTATTTTTTATAATAGAAACACAAGTTTATAAATTATTTTTAATTTATTCAATTGCAATGACACTCGATCATCCAAATATTATCAAAGTCGGAATTAAATGTTTTTAATACGTGGCAGCCTTAAAGTTTGAAATTTGGATGTTAGCGCGTCGCGGACCTTAGTTACAGCGGGGTTGCAGGCAGAGTGACCTAGAATAACCCTTTCCCTTGTTTATAGTCAGACAAGAAAGTTTCTAGAATCTTCCACTTTCATGGAACCTCATCATTATTTCACCAGCTTTTAGGGGGTGACTTTTCACAAAATATTTGGAAGAGGGGTGGAAACCTGTTAACAAAGCTGAGATTATAAGATAGTGAAACAAAGTCTTACCAACGACACACAAAATAAAAAAAATGACCACCCAAGTTTGTTTAACCAGAAGATAAAATTTTATAAGACACATGGATTCATTAAATTTAATACTATAAAATTGTAAATTAACTTTAAATATACTAAGAGTGGGAAATTTTGATTTATAATATTATTAAAAGGGAAAATCTATACTATTACACGGAAATGAATGTATATTTTACCTAGATTTTATTTAGATTTTACCTTCACTCCATCGGTGATAGAATGTTTTAAGGCGTCACTCTCACAATAGAAGATAAAAAGTATCATTCAATTCCAGGACACCCTTGACAAATATTAAGAAATGTTGCGGTACCCATGACAAGATAATTAAACTATATGTTATACTTAATCAAAGTTTGCTTTATTTTATAAAAAAAAATACAAAAACTTTAAAAAAACAGTTGCCTTTACTAGAGTCACCTACGGTAATATCGTGCATTTGAAACGTTAAAAGAAACATTAATCGAAAAAAACATTTTGTAAAATTTGATCTCACATTCGACATTGACGTGTGTCATTATTTACAATTTCACTGAGTGAGGTATAAACAACTTGTTTTCGACGAAAACAATCATCATTCCAATGTATATCTGATGTTTTCTTTGTGTTAGTACAAGGTATACAAAGTAATCACCAAACGCAATTTTGTTGTAAACTGTAAAGTGAATGTTATTGAAACGCCCCCCTCCCCCCCGCCTCTTCGCACAAGCTATTTTATCATCGTGGATAAGCGGAAAGGATGTTCTACTTCAGGTATAGGTGACCGTTAATTGACATCAAAATTTGCTAGTTTCGAGTTTATTTCTTAGCACCGTGTCTTACTACCCGTTCGGTTTATACGCTTATGTACTAATTACGCTCATGATTTGAGGGATTATAAAGCATATATTAATAAGGAGTGTACCCGCATTTGAGTGTATGGATCATGGAAACCCATTTTGAAAAGAAAAAAAACTCATTACACCAGACCAAAATTCGAACCTTAATCTCCCCGTAATCGGCAGTCCAGTCTATTGAGACGCTTTTGACTTCTCGACCACCGAAGCGGGTGTGTGTATATATATGTGGTTTTCCTAAATGCTTATCAGTTTCAAGATGGCGGCTGTTCAATTAATGTTTTATTTAATAGGTCCTCTCAAAGTGATTTGAATTTAAAATTCTAGCAATTGATCCTCAGGCGATTTTTTTTTTCTTTCGATATATATTGCGAGACTAACGTCTTAAACCACGTGTACAACAGTTATTCTCTATGAATATAGTGTATTATTGAATACAGTATTAATTTGTTTTCTGTCTTACTTGATCGTTAAGGAAAAATATAAAATTCAAATAGATTGGTAAATATCAAATAATATTAGCTTAGCAAATGTGGGTAGTAAGATGCGAAGCACGGCTAAAAACAACAGAGGAAACGAGGGAAGAGAGGAATCGTGTCAGAAAGACCTATACAACAATGGAACTCTCTTTAAACGAATGGTGTGTTTGTTCTTGTCTTGGCTACCTCCTGAATTCCTCATGAGGGAATAAACATTACGTCCGTAATTTAGATTCCTGAAGGACCGGTGCAGTGAAATATTAATGAGTCACCATCTGTGTTTATGTTCAAGTTATCAGTAAAGTTGAAGATACTCTCCGGAGGAACTTGTAAAAGAAGTTGAATACGAGGCACCGGGGAATGCTGAAGGAAGGGACCAGCGTCCGCCGTGACTGGAAATCCCCAGTTTGATTTCACAAAAGTTAAAGGCTTGTTTATATTTGTTTATTTTTCCACCGCGTCTTAGTACCCGTTCAGGTTATACGCGTGCACATATTACTCTAATATAATACGGATGAGAAAGGTAGAATTTTAGAGTAGATTTACCCGCATTTGCTGGAGAAAGAGTGCTGAGCCATATAAGGTTATTCGACAGGGATTCAAACCCCGATCTCTCAGTTACCACCTATCTACTCAAACACGATAATGACGCGTTAGACCATACGACCAACCAATGCGGGCCTTTGAAAGACTGCCAATTATTAACTAACTTGATACACACTTAGTCGTATTTTAGCACTTTATTATTATATAGCTGCTTAGTTGGTGTGGACCATATTATTTGTTTAGAGGACCGTTAAATTAATATACAGGATGTGCCATAACATGTAAGACCCACTTCGTTGGTGCACAGGAGACAAAAATTCAATGAAAAAATAATAGACCCTATAAACAGTCTCCCATTTGACCTTGTTTAAGGATCATAGTCATGTTTGTAATTTATTAATGTGTAGCTGCTAAAAATTATAGGAAGTGCTCAAAATGGCCACCTTCAGCCTGGATGCAAGCCTGCATTCGTCGTGTCGTAAAATGCCACATTCTTTCACAAATACATTGCATTGCGATGCCTGAATTAAGGCTGAAAATTGCCATTTTGGACGGAATTCTCCGTACCGTAAGAGAAATAGGCCTACTGACAGGTTTTATTCAGAAAATTTAAAATCCACGTTTGGAGCAATGTGTAAATGATTAAGATAGCACCCGTTTCGGTGGCCGTTTGATCTAAGGTGTTACGCTCGTAAACTGCTGATGACATAGATATCGGGGTTCAAATCATGGTAGGGTGAAATTAAGTATTTTTCAAAATGGTTTCCCACTCTTCCTCCAAGCAAATGAAGGCACACACTCTTTATATTAAACCTCACTCATTAGCGTAATTAGTATATATGCGTGTAACCTGAACATGTAGTAAGACGTGGTGCTAAAAAAATTGGGATAACTTTTATTATATGACATAGGGAATTCAATCAGTTATCATATTATTTGTTTGATTAATTTGGCACGAAGAAATTTTTATTTTCTAATTTAAAGTGAAAATGGGATTAATTCTATTCCTCCCAATAATTATAATAGACTAACGACTAGCCTAGAAATAGCTACCAAACAATGTTTAAATAGATTAATCGTGTTTTTTTTTGTCAACGTAAGATCATTAGTAGAATCAGGTCAAATAGAGCTTATAAAAGCGCAACTTTTGTCGGGTGTATTTCAATTTAACTCCTAAGTCCACTAGAGCTAAGGAAGCGGAAGGGTGGCATGTGGTTTCTGAGCCACATTTTACAGCTCTTGATCTCTAAGGATGTTTTTTTACAAGGTTGTCAAGAGTGTTTAGCTGGTCTACGCAGCGTCCCCTTTCATCTCGCAAAGAGGCAATTAGATACTTAGAGTAGCTTCTTTATTCTTTTTGTGAAAAGGAGGAATTGGCGTCACCTCGTTTGTGGCATTTTTTTACACGCCGTATTTTTTGTTGTTGCTAAAATCCGTTTCACTCTAAAATAAAATATATTTGATAAGAACTTGTGGAAGATGAAAGGATAATATAGAGAAACTTAAAATAGCACATATAAATAAAACAAGAGTTTGAAAATAACCCTTCTATGTAGGTTTGGTTTTATTCCATGCTGTGTTTTTTAACGCCTCGTCTTAATACCTCTTCAGGTTGTATGCATATGTACTAATTACATTTATGAATTAAGGACGAGGAAGGTAGAATTTAGAGAAAGCATACCCAAATTTGCGTGGATAGTGTGTGGTAAACAATTTTTTTAAACGCCCTCAGTACATCCGCCCAGGATTTGAACCCCAATCTCCCTGTCAACGGCAGTCAAGTCTATTGCGAGAGTGACTTCTTAGTCCAGGGGTCAGCAACATTTTTTGGGCCCCGATCACGAACTTATCAAAGTTCCCGTTATAACCCATCTTTTTTTCACTTTAATTTTGCTTTTTATATACACCTATATTTATTTCTTAACTTCAATATCCCCCCAAATACTCACATCCACGATATAGAGAAAAAATATAGTAAATAAAATGTACAATTTCGTACTGTGCTTATCTACATTTCTTATGACGAAACCAATAATGAGCGATCAAGGTTATTTTGTCCAAACCCAAATATTATTTGAAAGTACAGTAGAGATTCGGAAACTCAACACTCGATAAATCGACATTCCATGTAACTCGATACGAACACAGCTGTTGGCGCCAGTCATTACAATTCAAGGTAATTGAACTGTATAACCTCTCTGTTTGTGTAACTTGAGTGGAACAGTCGCGCTGTGGTGTTTTTACAAGTGCTTTGTTTGTTAGTTTTCCAATTCACTCACATGTTACTCGAATTAATACAATATTATATGTACAGTACTGTACTGCAATTCTGTATATTATTATTATCATCACCGCGTCTTACTACCCTGTCGAGTTGTACACACGCTAATGTGTAATGGTAGGGTGATTGTGAGATGAAATGGAGAACCTACAGTTTAAAGTGGGATACGAACCACGGTGGAGGCTTGGCATTCCACACATTCACAAGTTGTGATTAATACACGTCTTGTCAGAGGGGAAGGAAGGGTTTGGTGATCAGATAAATCTGTGCCGGGACAGAGGATTGAACCTTGGACCCCCAACACAGAAGTCCGACACCTTACCCCTAGACCACCAGGTCACCAATTCTGTATATTACACGTATTTATATACACCTATATATTAATACGTAATATATTTACTGTTACTGTACCGCAAACTACTACAGTACAGTACAACTGTACCTATAATATTAGATGCTGTACTGTTATTCATCCTTGTTTAGTAAACATGACATAATAAACACGCATCTTACATAAGTTATCTCGTAAAACTCGACACCATCTCAGTCCACATTAGGTCGAGTTTCCGAGACTCTACTGTACTTGATACATTTGAGAGTTTAAAAGACTCAAGATTAACTTTTAATGACGATGTATTTTTCTTATGTGGTCGACAGAAAATCTCCGTGAGATTGATAGGTTGATAGTGATCGACCAGTCACCAACCCCTGCCTTAGACCATTATTTATTAAGAATTAAATTGATTAAAAATTTTCTTAATTTGTATGGTAAATATAGGAGTTATTAAAGAATCAATCTAAAAAGGTAGATAGAAAAATAGTTTAATATTTTGTTTTACTTAACTCCACCACACCTATAAGGAGGGATAGAAGCATTTAATCACACCAATTGATTAGATTTTATGACATCAAAGAGTAGATTAGCCCAAATATACGTTGAGGCAAAGTGTGAAACCGTTAAGTAGAAAAAATACCCTTTTACCGTTTGACATTGATTAGGTTTAATCCTGATTTAGTAATTAATTTTTAATTAATTTGTTTTTCTTACATGCCTGCATGATTTTATACATACATTAAGAATATATCAAATAGTGACGCAGTGGTAATGGTGTTCAAATTATGTTCGCATACCCGTAACTTAACAAGGACATATCACCATTTTACCCCAATCCCTGATTTAAAAAACGTTCCGGCGCCCCGGTTCAAACAGCATTATATAAAAATGAATAGACATCCATTATGAGTTACAACAAACAAATGTAAAAAAAAAGAAAATCTTCCAATAATATAGTCTAAAAGTGAGGCAAGAAATATTTTTTAGCTGGGTTCTTATTAACCGTTCGGGTTATACTCTTATGTACTTATTACGTTAATGGTTTTAGAGATTAGTTGAGTTATATTTCAAGGAAATTTACCCGCGTTTGTTTTAAAAGAGAGTGTAAAACCATTTAAGAAAAATCACCTTCAGTACACCCGACTGAGGTTCAAACCTTGATCTCCCCGTCATCGGCGGTCTAGTCTACTGCGAGATTAGCGTTTTATACCATGTGGACATTGAAGAGGGTCACTGGGTTACTGATATAGAAGGTGTACACAAATTAAAGCGATTCCACTTTATATTGAGACTCCTAGAAATAAAACAAGCAGAAAATATAACACGACAAACGTCGTCTGATGCTTAGTTTGCGAGATGGGTGACACCGTCAATAATCGAACGTTGCTTGTACAACCATCGATGCCGGCATGTGACGTTTACAGGATTTAATAATGTGACACACCGCCGCCGGTTCGAAATGTATGGCGGCCGTTTCTAACACCTACTTTAAGCGTGGATGGTACTCTGGTGTAAAGAGAGAAATAATTAATTAATTGCGAATATTATGGCCTTAATTGTCTCTTCTAGAAGCAATGGTTTGTATCTTTACCTCAGTTGATTAGATCATCTATTCCGAATAGCAAGTGTCAGACGTCATTCGTCGTTTTACATTTTCGATTCGTTTTGTTATTAAAAAATCGCTATCTGAAAAAGAATCGCTTGAATTTGTATGCTCCCTGTTTATTATTAGATTAATGTATACAGACCTTCTACCATCTGGGATAGAAATAAGGGGCTTCATACCTTTATTCGATATTTATAACATACAAATGTTCCTACATTAAATACCGAGGTCCACATAGGATTAACAGGCTTATACAGGATGATCCAAAAGTCACCCAATCCAAAGAAAAAACTGGTATTTTATGCCATCACTTCGGTATATTGTTGATTCATTCATCCTGGAAAACTAAGAACAAATGATTGTTGGCATTCCACGTACGAGTTGGCCTTGAAATAATATTCCAAAATGAATACTCTCTCTTCTCGTGAAAAACTCATCTAACACTTTTAAATGCTGTAATTCAACTGGCTAGACCTAGTGTATGTCTCAAGGTCACATGGCCTGTGCAACACCCGGCCAACATTACAGTGTTGCAATGCATATAAACAACATGTTCATTTTCCATGTTCTTCTGCGAGATATATTCTTGGAAAAATAGGGTTGCGCAACTTTTGGATCACTCTGTATTAAGAACGTTTCAAGTTAATTTTAAAACAAAGATATTAATTTGGATATCAATAATTCAAAAAGGCCTATTTTATGGGTACAAAGATAATATACAGTAGTGGACAAAACGGGACACTTAGTTATTCTCTCGCTACAAGTTTATTACAGAGCTCCGGGCGGCATGACCTGATCGAGTGATGATGATGATGATCAAATTTAATGGCGAAGTTAAGGCCACCGCCTTTTCTTACACTTCCCCAACACGATTAAAATGAAGTTTAACACAAGGATTCACAAGGAGAGTTGGTACAAATTACTGTTATTGTTTAGAAGTAAATGTTGTTTTTGCCGACAGTTGACGGTCTACTTGGGCAATATTTACATTAAGAAAGGTGTAAGATAGATGAGTCATCAGCAAATAATGCTGACACGGTTATATTAAGGAAATAATTTAAAGTTATGAAACTATTTTTTTAAATAAAGTTTGATGATCTGATATAAACGGTTGAGCGTTGTGTGATATTTTTTTAGTTAAAACTTTACTTATTTTAAAAGCATCATATGACTTGTTCGCCGAATGTTTGTTTAAGCTCAGTGTATAACAATAAGCAATATTTTAATTATATTCTTCTTTAATATTATCTACAATCTACACTCTTTAGTACATGGATCTATAATGTGTTTATTCATGTATTGTGTATATAAATGGTTCTTAAATCATTGATTGACTCTCCAATATTGTTCTCATAATTATCTATCTTTGTTAGCTCTATTAAGACCGGATTAATCTACAGAACATTAACATTTTACCTGAGATAAATTATTTATTTCAGCATCTATATTTATTCGAGGTATTAAACATGCACTTTTTGAACCGACTGATTATATCAGCACACTAGAATTTTTATGAGCGAGAGTGAACGAGACTAACGTTTATGTCTGGAACTTATTTTCAAATACCCTCCAGGGTTCTTTTACGTGCCACAATTGACATGGAACCGATGATTTTACTTTTCGTCAAATTAATTTGTTCTACGGACTATTATCACTAAAAGAAAATCAGATTGACTGCGGCTGGGTTTGAATCCACGAACATCGGCTACTGAGGCGAATACCTTACCATAAGACCACCGGGGTCGATCAGAGAGAAATTAAATTGTTTGTTCCTCCAATCTTCATATGTCCTTTGCTATGTATGGAGCTCCATGGAAATACAATAATTTGATATTTAAAAAAAATAGAGGTGACCTTGCGGTACAGAGGTAAGATGTCAGACTTCTGTACTGAGGGTCAGGGGTTCAATCCTAGGTCCCAGCACAGATGTATTTATTTATTTAGTGGGGAATGACAGGCCTCCACCGTGGTTCGGATTCCATGTTCAACTGTAGGTCCTCCATTTCATCTCACAATCACCCTACCATTACACATTAGCGTAGTAGTAAGACGCGGTGCTAATAATAATAATAATAATAATAATAATAATAATAATAATAATAATAATAATAATAATAATAATAATAGGGATAAGCTACGCGTTGTCAGCCACATAGTAAATAATGATCCTAAGTATCGGTGGGCGAAGCACTCAAGACCACTAGGTTTTGTCTAGGTGGAAAATTCTATTGTCACCTAACAAGGCGAAATCATTTAGGACGTTATATCCAGCGGCTAATTATTGATATTAGTTTAATAAAGAGGAAATCAGCCTAAAATACGATATTCAAGTTGTAGGTTATCTATTAGTTATTTGGCTGTCACAATTTAACTTGGATCTTAATCTTATAGTGGCCGATCTGGCAGTGTGATGTTCAAGGTCCCAGTTGGGAACAAATATAAATGGAGGAATCTTAACTCCTGACGGCCTAAACCCATTTTATTAACCAGAGTATTGGCTGTTTGTGGGGGTGATATATGTATCTCTTACCTTTATTTATCCCATTTATCATTAGGGAAAATACCAAATTTTATATAGTGAATAACGGTTTCAGTTACTTTGGTAAATGATGATCAATAGACAATGTTAAACCTATTAGTCATATAGCTTGACCTTAATCACCAAGTCATTTCGGTAATCATTTAACTGTGTCATTATTTTGGATGTCATTATAGTTACGTCGATCAATTGGTGGATCGGCAAAGAGAATGTCAAGCCGATTCTATCAACCATCGCGAATTAACGGAGGACTGCTACTTCGATATTTTCAATCTATTTTTATAAATTGAATCCATGTATTCTCGGCTATTTGCATATTTTGATGTTTATAATAAACTGGCCAGTTAGAATATAATTGAATTTCTACGTTAATGAGTCTTTGTGTCCTTAGACTTCCCTTTCTCCTTTACCATGTCTATGTGCACCGCCCCTTTACGACTGAATTAACTAATGTAGCTTTCAAATATTAAGGGTGTTGGTACAAGCTAGGGGTGTATCGATGCGGATACCGATTAAGTGTTATCAGGTGCACCGGCACTTAATCGTAATCGGCAATTATTATGTCAATTAATCGGGTTTTTAAGTAAAATTTAAAGCAAAATTTTCTAGATGGGAGTTTAGTGATCAAAAGTGGGGGAAGGTGGGAAACCACAACAAAAAAAACTATATACACTGTATCTGGGTTGCGGGCTATGCAAAAATTAGATAACCCGATAAAGATATAAAAGTTCATACCGTTGATTAAACTAACATTCTAGTTACAGCTTTCGCTGGTTAAAATATTTAATATATATTTTGTATCCATAAAATCTGTTTTTATTAATTTAATTAAATGTTATCATTCTCTTAAGCATATTTTCCAATAGTTATTAATAAATAATTTATAATGGGATTAATTGGTGTAAATAATCGTAGCATGAACAATTATTTTTGTTCAGTCTTTATTTATTTATATTTTATTATTTTTTAATATAAGTTTCATTACTGTTTACATTATTAAATATTTATTCTATATTAATTCATTATTTTATATAACTATCACATATTTTCTGTCTACCACCCTTTTTCATTCATTTATTTTTGTAAGGGTGGTACATTTTGCTCTCTTGTGCTTTTAAAGAAATACTTTGCGAACCGCGTAAAAAGGTGGCTCACGACTCTCGTCACGACTCTTCGATACAACTCATCTTAATAACCCATATTTCTCTGAACATCAAATCAAGACCACGTCAAGTTCATCATCACAACCCCAGGTAGGCCTATTTGGGTCACTGTCATCGGATCTTCAGCAGCAGGTAGGATCTCACCATGTCTAATTACGCAAACATTTAAATAATTCTCTCTCTCAATCAAATTAAAATCAATTTTAAACAATCGGTAATCGGTTTTACTGAATCTGTACGTCTCTAGTACAAGCTGTAATGTTGAGGGACAGAAGGAAGATTGCAGCTTGGATGGAAGTATTTTAGTCACCCTCAGAAGTGAGGAATAAATTTGAATCTTGGTACATCAAGGATCCTCCAAGCCATATAACTATCCTTCGAATACATGATACATTTGTGCTCACAGGACCTGTTGCAAACGACTGTATAGGAAACAGCGGAAAACCTATAAGTTTTTGAACGGAATACATCATACGCGTTCAAGAAGCAATGCTGAATATCCAAGAGATATCAAATGACAGATTATTATTGAAAAGCGAGATTTATGAGCCCAGTCTTAACAGATTTCTCCATTTTGATTTGGCGATGAAAACGTACCACATTCAAACTGTGCTAGTACTTTCTAGTGCTGATAAAATTGACCGCTTAGAAGCTGCACATGTGTTCTTAGAAATGAAACACATAGACATGTTTTGGTAATTTTCACAGATTATGCCGCATTTTATGTTAGTGGAAAAGTGAATAAGCATAACTGCGTGATTTGGGTTACAAGGAATCCGCATTCATGAGAGAGCACATTCGGGGTTCTCCTAAAGTTAGTATACAGTGTGCATTTTCTAACTTTAGAATAATCAGTTTTTTTTTTAATCAGACTGTAGCCTTCCCAATCCCTAGCACGTCAATATAATTATAGTTCATATATGTGCAGCCCTAATGGGTAGTAAGACGCGGTGCTATCTAAGAAGTCTAAGAGGCGGTGTGGTGTGCTGTCAAGGCCCTCAACTAGTCTGTTTCCGATTAATGCTCCCCCACTATTTCCACGGGCTCCATAGAGTATTGTAACAGAGGAATACAACGCTAGCTTGTGTTCTCTCGCTTTAAGAAACACGAGAGCTTGCAGATAAAACTTTTCCCTTTGCAGAGCTCACACGATTTACTTCACAAAGAGAGGCGTACTTAATCATATTAGTGGGTCACATTCTACGCTGCTGGATTTCCAGATATTCTTGGGAATCTTGAAATAGGGTTAAGAGTATGTGCCCGAGTGCATCACCTAAAAAATTTTTATCTAGTAAGCCTCGATTGCATTACCATATTGAATAAAGAAGGCGGAATAAGAAAATGTCCTGAACATTTAAATATTATTATTTATTATTATCGGGCTAAACAAAACACCGTGTCTGAATATCCTAATTTCGTTTCACTAATGAGTAATAAATAAGAAAGGTAGTATGATTGATGAAGAGAGGAAAACCATTAAGAAAATATCATCCTAAATATACGGCCCAGAACGAATCCTTATCTTCCCCACACCGGACAACTAAAATATACAGTAAGCCTTCAAGTTTTACTTATTATTTGGGGATAAGTCTGTACCATAAAATCAGAAAGTCCGTAAAATTGGAGTGAAAAATTAGTGGTCTGAAAAAGACAAGCGAAAAAAAAGTTAATAATGTATTTTTATTTCTAAAAAAGCAGGTAAAGTAAAATAATGTGCACATTTAAAAGCACAGGCCAATCCTTAAATTAAAAAAATCTACAAAGCTAAAAATAAATAAACCATAAAGTGAAAAAATAATGCCGCACATTTCTGAAATCAGATTAAACTGGTTTTGAGTGGTGTGCATTAGGGGAGGGCAGGGATAATTATGCTCTATCCCTGACAAGTGCCTGAATTTTACGGACTTGTAGGCCACTCTCCATAAAATCACAAACAAGAGAACCTGTCTATCAAATCTGAAGATACATAAAATAGATCTACGTAAAATCTAGAGTTTACGGTTCTACTATCATCTATAAGGATATTGCATGTTTACTATTAGGAAACAAAGTTGTAATTATTTTATTTTATCTTGGTCAATCTTCCCTTAAATACAGGATGATTACAAACACTCCATTCAAACTTTAAAGGAAGATAAGGAACACTAAAATAAACCTTTTTCGTTAATCAAAGTATGTCGTTTAACGATCCTTTGGTGAAAGAGGGCGCTGATCTCGGATTCTGAGATGGCTGACATGCATCTAGAGTTTAGAGCTGCCAATGGGAATGGAAGAGCTGAGTGTAAGATTGTATCGTGGACGGTAGCCTAAGATACCTGTGACGATCCACCCAACATTAAAGCGTTTGCACCGGCGACTGTGTGAAACGGGAACATTCCATGTGAGCATGCATGATACTGCTATAAAGAATAAATTAATGTGATTCACACTTTATACCTTTAATGTATTTATCAACCAACAGCATCTTCTAACACCTAAGGGGGACGTCTGCGGACATACATTCATGAACAAAAAAGATTTGTTTTAGTATTACCTACCTCCCATTTAAAGTTTGGATTAAATACGATTATAGCCACATCTATTTTTTTTTTCATTGAAAGATATGAGTGAAGAATGACCCTGGTCATGGGACGACTCTGAATAGCTCAGTGGTTAGAACATTGACGTACTAAACCAAAGGTCCCGGGTTCGATTCCTATGTCAAGGTGTAATTTTTCAATTTAAATAAAAAACACCTTAAAGTTTGTACAGAGAGAGTTTCGTATCAGCGTTTATAAGACAAGTTTCTCAAAGATTTGTCATCGATATTGTCAGTGGATCCTTCTTACTCCAGCACACCAATCACCTTCCGGCATAGCTGATTGAGGAGATTTGGCAACAAT